>PVJX010044865.1:0-13002 GCA_004027295.1 Dolichotis patagonum | reverse complement strand
TTGAAGTTCCCAATGTTAGCAAGAAGTAAGCAGCCAGGTAGGCACCTATTTGGTGTCTCTTTTGGGCGGAACATCCACCCTTTGTCTGTTGCAACACCAGTCAAGGGCACAGAACACACACCAAAGGGAGTCAGCCTGGGCACAAGCCAGAGTAAGCCAACAGTCTAGACTGCATGATACAAAACTTTAGGAAAGGCTTCTCAGATGATAACAGAGTGAAGTCAACTGGCTGCATCTGTGTCCCCCACAGCCACTGAGGAAGCTCTCTGCCAAGTCTGGGATAAAGTGATGGAGTCCCCATTGGACAGTCACCATGCTGATCTGTTCCCCTGTATCAACTCCCAGCTTGGACTATGTCAGAATCTTCTGCCCTGGTTCCATGCCTGTGCCTGTCAAGAAAAAGAAACTCTTCTAGTAATCAAATATAATCAACTGGATCATACCGCCCCCATAAAGTGGGTCCCACCTATTATGACTGAAAAGATTTACCCTATCCTGCCTGATGATCCTGATGATGACTTCCCTCCTCCATATCTGGGCAATCAACCAGACCTGCTGGGACCACCACTACCTCTGCCCCCAAGAGACAGCCATTGTCCTTGATTCTACAGCTCTCTTCCAACTGTGCCACATTTGTTTTGCTTTTTTTTCCTTTTGTACTGGGGATCAAACTCACAGCCTTGCCCTTGTCAGAAAAATGCTTGTGCTGCTGAGCTAAATCCCCAGCCCTGTGCCACATTTGACACCACCTAGTCCTCAGGAGCCATGTGAATCAAGTCCCATCAGTCACTGACTCTGCTGGTCTCACCTCCAGATGTCTCTCCATGGATATCCTGATGGACAAAATCTGCCATCTGCTTTATATTATCAACCTTTCAGCTTCACTACTCTCAACCAGGAGCATCTTATGCCCTCCTATTCAGGAAAGCCCCAAAGCATGATCAATCTGTTGACCTTGATCTTCCAGACACATCAGCCTACTTGGGATGATTGCCAAAAATCCTCTTGGCCCTCTTCAGTACTGCAGAGGGCACCTACATTTTCCAGGGAAAATGAACCTGGCTAAAGATTAGGGTCCCGCCCACTATTGCTGACCTGAATGCCTGGATAAACACTGTCTTCCCTAATACCCATTCAAACTGGGACCTCAAAACTGAACAAGTGCAAAAGACCTTACAAAAATATTGTGAGATCCTCCTAGCAGGAATAAAATAAGGAGGGAAGAAACCCATTGATATGTCCAAGATTGCTGAAGTTGTTCAAGAGCCTAATGAATGCCCTGAAAAATTTTACGAGTCCGTATGAAGCCTACTGAACTTAATCCCCATTTGATCCTGAAGCCCCAGAAAATCAACAGGTGATAAATTTGGTGTTTGTGTGATAATGGACCTCTGCTATCCAGAGGAAAATCCTGAAAGTTGATGGGTTTGCTGGCATGAATGCCATGCAGTTATTACAGATAGTCCAAAAGTTTTTGCAAACTGAGACAAAGAAGAAAAGAAACAATATAAGCTTGAAGCAAACCATAGAGCCCAATACTAGACTGCCCTCTTGGCTGCAATCATGGAAAAACTACTCATTGAGAGGACATAGTGGGGACAGCCACATCCCTGAGACCAAAACAATAAGACCGTCCAGAGACTACATTTCCAAATGGGTGGATGGCCTTATACTTTGATCCTAAGCCAATGTGCCTGATGTAAACAGCTGGGGCACTGGAAAGACCAATATCCCATCTGCTTGAAAGAACAAAAGGCTTCTGGGGAACTGAGCTTGCTGGAGCCTGAACGCCTGCTTTTACTCATCAATGATAATGAGTGGAACAGATTGGACTCCATAAGACTGGGCCCCCAGGAGCTCACAGTCATTGCCAAAATTGGGGAGGGGGATGGGAATCAGCGACTTTTATGGTAGATAGCAGAGCCAAACATTTCATGGTAACCCAACCTGTTGCCTCCTTGACTTCCAAGTGAATCTAAGTGATGGGGGCTACTGGCACCCCTCTTAAAAGAGGTTCTGTCAGAGTAGATGCTGTGAGCTTGAAAGCCATCTTATCAACCATGAATTCTTATATATGCCTGAATATCCTATTACCTTACTGGGCCAAGACTTCCTCTTGGTGCCACCATCTCCTTTTCCCCAAATGAGCCAGACTCTGTCGCCCAGCTCCCATCCAGACTTGATTATGACCCAGGAATGAATGGCTTCTTTACAAAACAAGACAACCTTCTACTCTCAGTCCTTAGGTCCTGAAAATGCTGTTCCCAGAAGTCTGGGCAGAAGACTGACCCCTGGGACTAGTCATCAACCATGCCCCTTTCATAATTGCACTCAACGTGGGGCCACTCCTGTTGCTGTCAAACAGTCCATGTCTGGAGAGACCTTCCTGGAGATTCAATCTCACATTTTCAGGCTGAATCAAGCTGGAATCTTGATGGAGTGCCAGTCACCTTGGAACACTCCCCTGCTTCCAGTAAAAAAAAAAAAAAATGGAGTGTACCACCTAGTCCAAGATCTCTATGTCATTTGATGTAGCCACTGTAACTTTACATTCAACTGTTTGAAATCCCTTTACTCTCTTGGGCTTGCTACCCTTTGTCTGAAAGACAGTTTCCTTCAGATCCAGAGTGGCATCTATAAACCAGCCCTTTTTCACCTTCGGATGGGAGGAACCCAAAATAGGACAGAAAGGACAACTCACTTGGACTCTCCCACCTCAGGGTTTCAAGAACTCCCCCATTATCTTTGGGGAGACATTAGCTGCAGACCTGGTACTTGTGTGTACAAAGATCTTCATAGCAACTTTGACTATAAAAGCAAAAACCTAGAAAAAAATTCAAAAATTCACCAGGAAAGATCGATATACTGCAAAATATTCATATAATGGAGTATGAGGACAAAATTAACATGAACCAATTATAGTGACAAGCACGTGAATGAAATAAACATCATCTTTCATGATCAAGTAAAGCAAGCCAGAAAATATTAGGTATGTTTGATTACTGAATTATATAGAAAGAGTCCACCAAAAAAATGTATACATCTGGAAAAAAGTGTGTTAATATTTTAATAGTAAATTTATTGAGATACCATGAAATTAATACATTACCTTTGGCCTCTACAATTACAAGAGGTGCTCAAAGTGGTGTCTATTAGTTTCCAGACATTTACGAGTACAGTAGGCTACTGAAGTATGTACACATTCTTTGATGGACTCTGTATTTCATTAATAATTTAATTAAATTTCATTCTACTTTTTATGGATCCTCTGAGGATGCTTCACCCTGGCCATTGTCCATATTCATTGGGAGCTTGCTCTCAAAACCACCATCCTCAAAGAGAAGAGTAAAGCAGGGTGCCACACTGAAGTGGAGACAAGATTTCCTCCCCTTCTATGTGGTACTTCCCCTTTTGCTTGCCAAAAGATACCCTTTGAGTCTTAAGTTTTATAATCTATCACCAAAAGAATTTGACCAATTTTTGCTCCTTCTTCTTCTTTCTAAAGGGCTCAAGCAAGTCCCACATGGCCAGTGCAGGCTGGGCAGGAAGATGGGCATGGTGAGGATGAGAGGAAATGCCATAGTATCTAGGTACCCATGGAGAATAAAGTATCTGACCCTCTGATAAAAATACTCAAACCCTATTCTCCCATATTTTCAACTTTCCACCAAAACATGTCCTTCTTTAAATTTCTTTTATAACGTTAGAATTATTTAAACTCTGTATTTGTCTTGGTAAATAATCACATATGCTGGATGTCTGGCTGGGGTTTTGGAAATACATTTTCATTGTATCCATTTTTTATTGATATCGCTATAAATATTCCCCTTTCCTTGCAAAATTTTAAGGGTGTCATAATCCTTTATAGCTGAAAGCACATTTATATAATATTTGGTTTTACTCCTTGACTTACAGATAATCAAACTGAGGCTCACAGCAAGTAATCAGCCAAATATACACATTTTAAATCCAGAAGTGATTAAACCTTTAAATAAAAGTATTTCTAATAATGATAGCTACTAACTTTTATCTGTCCTCAAGTCTTCCTGCTTTCCAGGGACTGCTTGTCCCTTAATGTCAAATAAAAACTTCTTCCAACTCAGATCCTATCTAAGAAAGCAATTTGGCACTTCCCCCACGTATCCAGAATTCTTGATGTTCTCAGGGTTTTGCTGAGTACTGCTTGTCCCTTTCTAAGGACTGCCTGTCCCTTAACATCAGCTAAAATTTTCCCCCAAACTCATATCCTAAGTAGGACAAGCAACTTGGCACTTCATCCATGTCTCTAGGATTCTTGGTGTTCTCAAGGTTTTGCTAGGTTCCTCTGGGCTCAGGCCCTAGACCCTAAGTTTTATGATTTTCTGATACCTGCTGCATGTGCTTTTTCCAAAGCTACTGCATCCCTGTTGCTAGATACCTCAGCAGCTGGGGTCCTATTTTCTATTCCAGTGTCTCTCCTGCCAAAGTTATCACTGTGATGGACAAGTTCACTGGACGACTCTACTCACCAAGGTTCTCTTCCTACCATTTTTTAAAAAACTTTTTCTTTAGCTCATCCTTCAATGGCATGCAAATTCTTTGCTTGTAAAATGTGGAATTATTTTCACTGGCCTTGAGTAGATGAAAATTTAAGAGGCCTCATGTTCTGAGAAACTTCCTCCTGGATTGTGTTTCAGATACATAAATCAGAGCTCCTCTCTTTCATTTCAGGAAAATTCCCTGCCCAACCCACATACTACATAGAAACAAGGTGGGATGTTTTCTTCTTTTTTCTGGATCAGAAGTCTTGGATGTAGAACTATTGCCTCCATCATGGCTTTTTCCAGATGATGGGTTGTTATCCCATCCAAAGAGGGCTGAGCCTGGGGTCCACAGTCTGGTATTTAGAGGGTGCCCAGATGTGCACGTCCAACCTTCTCAAGATCCACACTATTAGTATATATCATAATAAGTTACAAATAGTTATAACAATTCTGTGGACCTTATCTTGGTCACTCTGACACAGTTTCCATGGTATTAGCACAAAGATGGAGCCATTTCTATCTGAAGCCATAATCCAGTTGTGCTCATATTATATGAATGTGTCTGCAGTCCCATTCTCACCTTCTATAGAAATTGTATCCATTCATTCAAGTAATATTTACTACCTAATAATACACCCTAATAATACACTTTGCCAAGAACTGTGCTGAGATAATATCACTGTTTTTGGTTGCTGTTCTCAGGAATCTTCCAGACTAGTAGAAGAAAATTTGGTATAGATGGGTCTCAATAAAATGTTAAGAAAGTACATTAATTATTATAACCTGGATACCATTTGCAGAGGCAGAGCAGGCCACATGGGGAAGAGGCATATGAGTTAGGCCTAGATGGGTGAGAGGACTTTGCCCAGGCAGAGAAGTAAGGAAAGTTACAATATGGGGAATTTACGCAACTCAGCTCAGTCACTCTTTGTGGCTCCAGCAATCTTTGACCTCCAAACTAGTAGCAAGAAACAATGTTGCCTCTTCTTCCCATGCCTACCATTTTTAGGCATTTTTCAGTTTGCAGTTTGCAAAAGTGATGCTTCCTAGTGGACATAGAAACCAGGCAACTTTAGGTTCATTTATTTCATTAGGATCTGCACTTTTCATACCTAGTCCCAGTCCCTCTGCGGGAATCAAAGAAGCATAAGTCCCTGTCTCTGTGCAAGAGAGGTCATTAGGGGTCACTCAAAAGCAACCCAAAGTTGCAGGCAAGAGTCATGGGGACACAGATCACAGCTCAGGTTCATTAGGCGTGTGTCAGGCCTTTCATATTTTATGGTATATAATCCCGAATATCATAGACACTAAATATAAATTTCTGAATTTTAATGTTCATTAGGAAATTAAAATTAACTTATTTACAAAAATATGCTGACACCAACAAAGTCATGATAGATTCAGAAAAATCCAGTGGCCACAGTTGTGATGTCGATGGAAACGCACACAAATGTCAAGTAACATCAGTCATTTCTTGTGTCAACATCCTCTTGAGAATCTACTATCAGCATTATGACTTTAGTTTCCATGCACTCAATATTACAACTTAGTTTACATCTGAAATATTACTGAGTCCCTATTCTAGATCCAGCACTTTTAGGGGTGGGAAAATTCAAAGCAAGAGGACATAAGAAGAGGCAAATGACAGGGACATACTAAGAACCTTCTCTGCATTATACTCTTCCTTGGAACCTAGACCTCTGTATAGTTGGAATTACAGAATATTTTTCCTTCCTCAACCTTCACCCATTTAGGCTTATATGTTCAGTTCAGCTCAACCTCAAGCTTCTAAATCCAAGTGTCTTGAAATATGTAGTTGATGGATTCATAGATCATCATGTATTCATGGATCATTTGGGTCAATACAATTAGCACCGAAGAAAAATAATTTGGTGATATGTGTTAAAATATGAGAAAGAAAACTTTATCAGAACTGTCGCACTAGATGCAGGAGCACTATAACAGATTCCTGTAGTAAGAACAGATATTTGTCTCAGCACTGCATACAATCCGTGATAACTGATTGCCAAGGAGCAGTGTTGGAATCAGCAGTGGAAAATTACTGAGACACAACAGAGTTTGGAGGATTCTGGCTAAACTTCCCTGACAAGATTCTTGTTGAAGACGGCACAGTGATCAGATCTCACCTGGACCACTGGGGAAAAGGGGAACCTTGATCACTATCCAGGGTGACCAGATACTGAGTACACAGAGTTCTTGCTTTTCTGACTTAGAGAGTTCTTTGCTAAAATTATGATTTACAAAGAAATGCGCGGGTAGACCTGGCAAAAGATTTAGAAATCAAGCAAAGAATCATTATCAAATACTCGTCTAAAGTTTGGCCAAGCAAAGAATGTTTGTTAATAAGTTTTCAGTGCATATCATTATGAATAAAGAGCAGAGAACTTACAAGGACTAGGACTGGGCTTGGGAGCACAGAAATGGGAGGTGAGTAGTAGAGAGCGTGGACTGGGGAGTCATAAAGCAAGTGGATCCTCTGCACACAGTGAGCCCATAGTGCCCTTGCTCAGCACTAAGGAAACAAGAAAGTATCTCATGGCACTGAAAATGAACACAGAGCAGGTGGAAGTGGGAAAAGAGAGACAAAGACAGATGCAGAAGACAAGGTAGGAAAGAAAAGAGGGAAAACCAGAAAATGCAGGATCTAGAGAGGCTATGATTCCTGGAAGTTACTCAGTGATTTTCATCTGTCTTGTGTTGCTTCTTTTCGTGCTGCAGTGAGAATGAGATTAGAGTTGAGGGAAATGAGGTGCGAATCCTGGAGGGGCATCCATAGGCCTGGTCTCCGTTCCAGCTTCCTGAAATCTAGTGTTCCATTCCCATGTGTGCTTGCTCCACACCCAGAACACTGTGCCTCTTCCAGATCAGCACTGTGGATGACACATCATAGAGACCAGCTCCCAGCAACCATTCTTCCCAAAGCTTCTGCCACAAAGCCCGTGGCCACAAGAGCCATCTGCAAGGGCCCATCTGAGGATCTGAGGAGGAGTTCCCTTACCAAAAGAATGCTAAACCTACATTCCATGTCCCTCAGTCTGCACAAAGAGACATTCACCTAGAAGAATTTGCAACTCTTAGCCATTATCAAAGATTAAGAAACATATGTTAGTTTTCTCCTCAGCAGCAAGGTAATAGCAACTTCCCTGGTAGAATGTGAGGATTGGAATAGAAAAAGAAGTCATTCTGCATAAAGGTCTGCCTCAGAGAGGCTTTGTGTATCCAAAGAGAAGCCAAAAATAGGCTTTTTCCTGACAATTGACAAAGAAAAAAGAAAAGTGCTAATCTTCCTTACTGTTTCAAGGAACTACCTACTAATGCTAAAATAAGGAGAGTAATTGTTTTATATTCGAAAGCCACATAATGCTATATTTATGTAAACCAGCTCCAGGCTATGAGCTCTACGTTAAAAATTTTTGTCACTTTGGGGTGTTATGCCCCAAGAGTCCGTTTTTCAGCTGTCACCTTGTGACAAACACAGCGGGATGGTTAGAAGCGCACTGAGCCCTCTGTTACATCTGTGGAAGAAATCTAAGATCTGCCGCCTGAGGCCACGCTGCCTGCTCTCCTCGCTGGACTCTGAACCTAGCAGGCGCACTGTGCGGTTGAGGGCGCAGGAGCAGGGAGAAGCCCGGAGCGTGGGAGTGAAGTACTTGCTGAGCAGCACTTGTGCATCAGGAACAGCGGTCACACCGCTCCTCCTACTTCGAAGTGAACAGTAATCGCTTGCGAACTCACGAAGATGCAATTCTGGCTCAGAATCTGGATGAAGCTGAAATCCCAGTTTTCTGAGATGGTCCCCAGTGGTGCCAATGCTGCTGAGCCCCTCACCGTACCCAGAGAAACAAGAATATAGAACAGGAGGTGGAGATGGTTCCAAAAGAAAATGTTTCTCATCTGAAAATCGTCTTGTTCTGCTCCTGGACCTACACTTGAGTTCCAGATTAGTTCTAACTGACGTTTAATTTTATATGACTTAGTATGCTGTTAAAACCTGACCCTGATCTCCAAAAGCAAGCCCCCAGGATGAGCTTTGCTTTACTGGGCTGGAAAGTGAAGTGTATCGGTGTGTGCTGCCCTCTGCTGGTCACAGTAGGATGTGCACATGGTAAACTGGCCCCGGACATGGCGCTGTGTGCCTGGGCAAGCGTTAGCCAGGAAAGGGATGGGATTCCCACCACCAGCCTGGTAGGTTCCTTCTCCCTCATACCTTCAGTTACCCACATTTCCTGATCTTGGCCACAGGTTCTTACTGTTGGATCTATAAATGATATAGGGGAATGAAACTCCCGACCTACTATGTCCTCAAGTTCGTGTTCTCTAAAATCGAAGAATGAATTTTAGGAACAACAGAGGTGAAGAGTAGAATATATTTATTGAGAGAAACCTGCTGTCTGAAGAGAGACAGAAAGGGTCCCGCGCGGGTTGTCAAGGACTCTGTATTTTCCAGGGACTTTTATAGAGCAAAATCATGAGATTAGATGGGTCAAATGTGGGGAAAATGAGAATTTGCAAAGTGGGCATAAAATGATCCAGACTTAATCCCTAAGGATTATACTTAAGGGTGTGCTTGCATTTGTCTTGAGATCTGGCCCGCAGCAAGAGGTGTGTGGCTTCTGTTTTAAGATCTGGCCCACAGCAAGAAGTGTGTGTCTCCTCCAAGGTCATCAGACATCTGGTCCTCTGTGCCAGCTTCCTCGAGGGCCTAGTCCTGTCTGACTGCCTGTGATATTTCTAACTAGCTCAGCTGCCTGTAACATAAGGACATTTGTAATTATGTACTATTGAGTGGTGGGTGTTTTACAAGTACTTTGGAATTTTTTTCAAGAGAGACAAGAACGGAGAGGTTTGCTGAAAATATATCAAAACTCTTCTGGATGAAACTCATTCATAACCATCATGATGTCTTCGTTTTACACTTGAAGAAACCGAGCCTTAGAGAAAAGTGAAAAGAACCTAAATCACAGTATATGCTACTCACAGAGCCTTCCTAGGTCTCAGCCCTCGCTGTCTCATTTCACTGCATGTGGAAAGGTGTGAAACCCCTTCAAAACCAGGATGGGTGATTTAATGGGCACTAAATCAAGTGCCCAGTGAATCAGTTTGGCAAAGGTTGCTTCTGGGTCAGGAGAGAGACGGAATGGTGGACAGCCTCTACCAGTTATTTTGAATACAGTGTTCTGGGAATGACCCCGCTGTGAACCACCCCACTTCTAAGACAATGCCGGTAATGACCCTGCAACAGACCCATTAGGAATTTAAGACCTAGGACTCTTGCTTAATCGCCAGGGAAGACAGGGCTGCAGGGAATCATGAGCGCAGCCACTCCTACTCTTTGTAAGAAACAAAAGCCACATCCTCCCCTTTCCGTCTCATAATGGAGACTCCAGCTGGAGTCTCACTGTAGCTTTTTTTTAGATACAGAACCCAGTTCAGAGATTCCTCAGCAGGATACTAGGGTTGGTTGATTTGTGTGTGTGTGTGTGGGGGGGATTCAAAACGAAAAATCCTTCAAACAAAGAGAAAGGGGAAGGTATCTTGTTTTTTAGAAAAAGTTAATTGGTGGGAAAAAAAAATCCAAGGAACCCATTCTGCTCTGTGTCCTTGAAAACTATCTTACACTTTGCCCTTCCTCCTGAAATTATCAACACTTTCCATTCATGTTTACCTGTGCATATCTGCATATTTAGAAACACTGAATATATAGAGAAAATAGAAAAAAGCCACCTCATTCTTAATTGTCAACTTCACCACTTCTTGTCCTGGGCGGTCTTATACTCACAGAAGCTTTCAATCTACTTCCAGTAGCAGTGTAAATCTTGTCATTGACATCCCAAGGCCTCGCCAGCTACGTGGGCAGAAGAGGGTGCTTCACCACACTGCATAAGTTAGAGACAATGGAACTAGCTCATCTACTACTAAACAGATCAAATAATCCATTGCATTCACACTTATGGAATTCTTGAAATTAGGCTCACTTATATGCATTGTGTCTTGTAGTAGAATATTAACAGCTTCTAGTAATCTTCATTGTGGAAGATAACGGGTGCAATTAATACCTGGAATGCGTTTCAGTAGGTGATGGGAGGGGATCAGCAATGAGAGACAAGGGGGAGATGGTCAGGTGGTAGAGGTTAGTCTACGTACATTTCTTCTTACCTGTGGCTTTGTGATGAACAAGTTGTCTTCTGAAGTCAAAACAGCAACATCAACAGAAGTGAGTAGTGAAACAGGGTCATCCAAAGGCTGAGAGGAAACGAGGGGAAAGGAACAAGTACTTGGACCACAAGACCAGCGATTATTCTAGGAAGTTCCAACAACTAGACTTCTGTGGTTCCATTTTGTGAAAAGTGGGAACAATTTGTCAAGGGGGCAACAGGACAGGCAGCTTTCATAGGTTGTCTTTGTGCTAAATTCTCTATGTAATTTATTTTATCGAGATGAGTCTTTCCTTAATTGAATTCGGATACTTAGCAAAAGAATGGCTTGATCCTTACTGACATGCAGGACCACACTCTCAGGTCAGTTTTCTAAGAAATTTGGTGAAGGCAGAATTATCCTGTCAATATCCACATTTCTTTTCAATGGCAGAACGGAATAATATCTGTTGTCATTGTCCTGTTTTCCTTTCCTCTCCACATGTCTTGTCTTCTCCCTTGTTGAGGTCTCCTGTGACCTTGTCTTGTCCTATCGGGCTCCCACATTAATGCTGTCAGAAATGCAGGATTACGCATGCCAGTAGCTCAGGCATGAGCATCCAGCCTCCTGTGCCCTTGCTTCTCCAAGGCTGCAGTTTCTTAATACTGCAGCAACCTTAGTGTGGCTGCTGCTCTTTTCTGCTTACCACAGTGTGTCCTGTTGTGGCTTTTGGAGTCTTGTCCTTCTTGGACCTGTCATTCTTCCCAGCATTTCCACTCCCAGACAGGAGCAAAGAAAGTGTGTTTTGATATTAGGTTTTTGTGTTAGCCTTACTACTAAGATTAAAGGAATGTCAATAAATTAAAGGATGAAAATAGATCTAATCCAAGAAACAGATTAATTTCTTCCCTATTAACTAACCCATACTTTATTTTTTCCCTCTCTTTCTTGGATAAATTTTTTTGAGACAGGGTCACTATGTAGTTCAGGCTGGCCATGAACTAACTCCCTTTGCAGCCGAGGCTGGCCTCAAGTCTGCAGAGATCCTCCTGTTTAAACTACCTGAGTGCTGGGATTACAGGTGTTTACCACAATGCCTAGCTTCCTCTTGGATAAATCGAATTGAAAATTTTAAAGGGGATAAAAAATGGTCACTAGGCTAGTTCATTCTTTTCCTACAGATATTCTTCCCTCAATTTTGCTTTTGTTTATTTTTTAAAAACTAACAATCATTATGTACGTATGTTCACCAGATTAAAAATATAGTAGTAGTTTCTTAAAAGTATAAACCAGAAATAGACTGGTAAACTCATGAAGCTAGAAAGTACCCAATCGAAGTTCTTGTTTATTAACCTTGTAGAGTTTATTAAAAATAGCCAAAGGTTATTTGCAATAACTGTCACCAAGGGGTAGAATCTATTTCCCTATGCCTCATTTCTGCTGATTCTGCTGCTTGCTTTAGTGACATAGAATGAGACAGCAGTAACATTGCATATGCTCTAAGAGCAAGTCAACTAGAATCCCACTGCCTGTGAACAAATCCAAATTAGGCCCTTAGAGGAAGAGGAGATCCCTGGTGAACAGGAGTGCCAGTCCTCTCCGGTTTCTCAGCCCACTCAGATGCAGCCTGAACATGAAAGGAAGAGAAATTATCACCATGTGGAGCAGAGACAAGCTACCACCCAATTCAAGCCCAAACTGTTAAGCCACAAAATGATGAGCAAATAAAAGGTAGTTTTTATAATAAGCTGACTTGTTACACAGAAATAGCTGATTAATCACAATTATACAATAAGCATCTCCATTTTACTCACTCAAGGTTTTCGTGATCTTGCAAGAAATTTTATCAGGAATAATATACCTTTCTTTATCCTGTGAGTCACAAAAGATTTCCTAATTTGACCACATTTGCACTCTCCTGTATGCACAGGGTCATTTGAGCTGCCCCTTATGTGTAGACTCATGAGCCTTCATACTGCTGCCTAGTGGCTATGTGATTGTGAGATATGCATGTATTATCAATACGCCGACAGATGACTTGACAATCATTAGTGAAGTGTATTGAGATTGTCTATCTATAGGCACAAAATATCATGCAAATGCTATGTTGTCATCCCCTACCTTGAGGCTACTATCCACACCAAGATTCCACCAAAGCCAACTTATGAACAAGTAAGAACACATAAAAGACAGAAAAACTCACTCGCACATGTTAGAAGCACCAAGAATCCACTGGGGAGCATTTACAGTGCTAGCAACTCCACTTCTATATAAATACCAGAAATGAGAACAGATATTGACCAAAAGACACAAAAGAATGTTC
>PVJX010044864.1:0-12994 GCA_004027295.1 Dolichotis patagonum | reverse complement strand
TGTGTTTGGCTTTGCAAATCCATTTCCCATTGATTTCATTTGTGATTTATAAAAATCTTTTTTTCTTTTTCAAAAGCAAAAGAGAAAAAAACTAGAAATAATACAGAATTTCAAAAAAATAACAGTAGGAAATCACTAGTTGATAAACTACATACTGATATCTTAGATATAGTTGTTCAAGTTACAAAATCAAAGCATAAAAAAGGAACAATCAAACATTGACAGCACAAACTATTATGTTTGATGAACAAAAAATTAGTAGTATGGTTATCTATCTTGCAACTTAAACATACATACACTTATATGTGTATGCTTACAAGTTATTCTTTTTTTTCAAGCACTTTATTTCCCTTTAATTATTACAATATCTATTATACATTTTGGATCTTATTACTTGTTCAGTTTTTGATTACTATTATTTATTTTTTATACTAAAGAAATAATACAATAGTTACAAATGTAAGTCTGATTTATTTCACTTAGGATAGTCTAAAGTTGCCTCCATTTACCTATAAAAACCTCAAGACCATCCTTTTTATAGCTGAGTAATATTCCATTGTATAAAAATTCCACATCTTTTTCATCCACTCTGAAGTTGATGGGCATTTTTGCTGTTTCCAAGATTTAGCTATTAAAAATTGTGGTGCAATAAACATGGGTGCCCATAACATTGCTATGGCATGACCTTCTCAATATTTCTGGGAAAATACGCAGGAGAGGAATAGCTGGATTGAGTGGAACCTCCAATCTTAGTTTGTTTAGGAATCTCCATACTGATTTCCACAGTGGCCACACCAGTTTACACTCCCACCAACAATGGGGAAGTGTTCCTTTTCCCCCAAAGCCCCTCCAGCATTTGGTATTGCTTGTTTTGTGATGGCAGCCATTCTTTCTGGAGTGACATGGAATCACAATATTATTTTAATTTGCATTTCTCAAATGACCAGTGATGGTGCACATTTCTTCATGTATTTATTTGCCATTTGTATATCTTCATCTGAGAAATGTGTGTTCATCTCTGATGCCCATTTTTGGAGAGGGTCTTTGAATTTGTGGGGCTTGAAGTTTTTTCAATTCTTTGTATGTTCTGTATATAAGTCCTTTGTCTGAGGGGTTGTTGGCAAAAATTCTTTCCCATTCTGCGGGTTTTCTATTGACTCTGTTGGTGATTTCTTTTGAAGTGCAGAAACTTTTTAGCTATATGAGATCCCTGTTGTTGATTCTTTGACATACTTCCTGTGCAGCATGTGTTTTGTTCATGAACTCTTTGACTACCTCTATGTATTCAAGATTCCTAACTATCTTGTCTTCTAGTAGATTTACTGTTTCTGTTTTAATATTTAGATCTTTGATTCATTTTGACTTTAGTTTAGTGTCCAGTGATACACATGGGTCTAGTTTCAGTCTTTGGCATGTGGAAAGCCAGTTTTCCCAGCACCATTTATTAAAGAGTCTATCCTCCTTCCAGTGAACATGTTTAACCCCTTTTTCAAACATAACATGGCTGAGTGTCTTTGTAGTTCTGTCTGTATCTTTGAATCTGTTCCATTGATCCTCAGGTCTACTTCTTTGCCAGTACCATGCTGACTTTACCACTGTAGCTGTGTAGCATAATTTCAAGTCAGAAATTGAGATGCCTCCTGACTTGCCTTTGTTGCCCAGAGTTGCCTTTGCTATTCTAGGTTTCTTCTGTTTCCAAATGAAATTTAGTACTGTTTTCTCTAGATCTGTAAAGTATGCTATTGGTATTTTGATTGGGATTACATTAAATATGTATAACAGTTTTGGGAGTATGGTCATTTTCACAATGTTGATTCTTCCTAACCAAGGGCAAGAAATATCTTTCCATTTTCTAAAATCCTCTTTAATTTCTTTTTTAAAGAGTAGTATAATTTTCAGCATATAGTTCTTTTAAGTTCTTGGTTGAGTTGATTCCTAAGTTTTGATTTTTTATGATGCTATTTTGAAAGGTGTTATTTCCATAATATCTATCTCAGTGAGTTTGTTGTTTGTGTGCAGGAATGCTCGTGATTTTTTAGTGTTGACTTTGTACCCAACTACTCTGCTGAATTTGTTTATTAGCTCTGGTTGTCTTTTGATGGAGTTTTTAGGGTTTTCTATGTAGAGTACCATATCATCTGAAAATAGTGAATATTTAACTTCTTCCTTTCCTATGCTTATTCTTTTGTTTCTACATCTGATTTAATTGCTCTGGCTAATGTTTCTAGAATGATATTGTATATGAGTGGTTATAGTTGACATCCCTGTCTTATTCCTGATTTTAGAGTGAAAGCTTTCAGGTTTTGTCCATTTAATATGATGCTGGCTATTGGCTTGTCATAGATAGCCTTTAACAGATTGAGGTACATACCATCTATTCTGAGTTTCTGTAGCTTTTTTAAAATCTTGAACAAGTGTTGGACTTTATCAAAACATTTTATGCATCTATTGAGATGATCATGTGATTTTTTTCCTTTGGTTCTGTTGATGTGGTGTATTACATTTATTGATTTGTGTATGTTATGCCATCCCTTCATTCCTGAAATAAATCCCTCTTGGTCATGATGTATGATCTTCTTGCTGATTTGCTGCATTCTATTTACCAGTATTTTATTGAGAATTTTTTGCATCAATGTTCATTAGTGAGATTGGACTATAATTCACCTTTTTATTGGGTCTTTCTCTGGTTTTGGTATCAGAGTAATACTTGCCTCCAGCAATGAGTTAGGGAGAATTGCTTCCCTTTCAATTTCATTGAAGAGTTTGAGGAGTACTGGCATTAAATCTTTTCTAAAGTTCTTGCAAAATTCATCCACGAATCCATCAGGAGCTGGCCTTTTCTTTGTTGGTAAGTTTTTAATCATGTTTTCATTTTCAGTAGCTGATATTCAGATGCTTAAAATTGTTATATCTTCTTGAGTCAGCTTTGGTAATTCATGTTTCTAGAAATCTGTCCATTTCCTCTGTGTTTTGCACCCTATATGAGTAAAGCTTTTCAAAGTAGGTGTTCACGATCTTTTGAATTTCCATGAGATCTGTGGTAATTCCTCTCTTTTCAGTCCTTGTTGTATGAATTTGAGTTTTTTCTTTCTTTTTCTTGATAAGGTTAGCTATAAGTTTACCAATTTTGTTTATTGTCTCAAAAACCTGGCTCTTTGATTCATTAATTCTTTGTATTGTTTTCTTAGTCTTAATTGCATTAATTTTTGCTTTGGTCTTTATAATTTCCTCTCTTCTATGAGCTTTGGGTTTTACTTGCTCTTCTTTTTTTAGGAGCTTGAGATATAGCATTAGTTTGTTTATTTGTGCTCATTCTATTTTCTTGATATGAGAATTTATTGCTATATATTTCCTTCTTAGGACCACTTGCATTGCATTCCACAGGTTTTGGTATGTTGTATCAACATTGTAATTGAATTTTATTTATTCATTTTTTTCTTTAATTTCACCTGTAACACATTGGTTGTTCAAGAAGTTGTTTAATTCTCATATTTATGCAGATTTTCCAATTTTATTTTTCATTAATTTCCAATTTCAGTGCACTATGGTCAGATAATATGCATGGGATAATTTCAAGCCCTTTACATTTACTTAAGAACATTATATGGACTAATATATGGTCTATTTTGGAGAATGTCCCATGCACAGGTGAGAAGAATGTGTATTCAGATGTGTTTGGGTGGAACATCTGTAGACATCTAGTAAGTCCATTTGCTCACAGGTTTGATTCAATTCTGTTATTTATTTGCTGACTTTTTGTCTAGTTGATCTATCTCTTTGTGACAATGAGGTATTAAGGTCCCCTATTACAATTGTGTTGTTGCTTATTTGGTTTTTCATCTTCCTCTTGAATTCTTTCCATAGGAAATATGTAGTGATTCTCTTTATCTGTTTTGCTCATTCTTGGTTTGAAGTTCACATTGTGTGCAAACAGAATAGTTACCCTTGCTTGCTTCTGCATTCCTGTCTTATGGAGTACTGCTTTCCATGCTTTGACTTTTAGTCTATGGGCTTATTTTTCAATTAAGTGGGTTTCCTGTTTATAGCATGGTATTTCATCTTGTTTCTCAATATATTCTGCCAGTATGTGTCTTTTGATTGGTGAATTGAGGCCATTTACACTGATGGTAGTAACTGATATCTGTTGGCTTATCTTTGTCATGTTATTTTCCTGATGTTGGTTCCCTCCTTTTCCACTCTTTTTAATTGCTTGTCCTGGCTGGTGGTTTCTTTCTGGTGTAATTTTTGCAACTGTGCTCATTTTTTTCCTTTGTCTATATCTTTCAGTACTCTTTGTAGTGTTGGTTTTGTGTTCATGAATTTCTTCAGTTTTTCTTTGCCATAAATGTATGTTATTACTCTATACATTTTGAAAGATAGTTTTGCAGGTTAGATAATATGGTTTCACATTTGTTTTTTTCAGGACTTGAGATACTTCAATCCAAGCTCTTCTAGCCTGGAGGCTCTTTGTTGAAAGGTCTGCTGTGATTCTGATTGGGTTTCCCTTATAGGTAATCTGCTTCTTTTCTCTAATGGCTTTTAGTGTTCTGAACATGTGCTGAATTTCTGGGATCTTGATTATTATATGTCCCCAAGTAGATTTATTTTGGTTATGGCTATTTGGAATTCTATATATCTCAATTATTTTTTTTTTGTACCAGGGATAAAACTCATGACTTTGCATTTGCCAGGCAGGTGCTTATGCCACTGAGCTAAATCCGTGGCCCATCTCATTTATTTGTATGTTATATTGTTTCCCATGTGTGGGAAAGTTTCTTCTCTTACTTTTGCAAGAAAGTTTTTTTTTTTTGTACCAGAGATTGAACTCACAACCTTGCGCTTGCCAGGTGAGCGCTTATGCCACTGAGCTAAATCCCCAGCCCCACAAAAAAGTTTTTTGTGTCAGCTATGTTGACTCCTTCTTTTTCAATGCCACCAATTAATATTATATAAGTTTTTTTTTGTCATTTTACAGCTGTAGAATTATTTCCTGATGTTTTGTTATTTTCAAGAGAGTTTTCCTTTTATGATCTCTAGTCACTATCCTGTCTCCAATGTCTTGAATTCTGTCTACAGTTTTGTTCAAGTTGTTTTTCCAGATTTTATCGGTATTTTTAATTTCCTGGGTATGTGGTTTTTTCAATTTATTTTTTAAACTTTATTTAAAGAGAAAAGAAAACAAAACAAACAAAATAGAAAACAGGGTAGCAACAATACAAAATTCCAAGGGAAAAAAAGAGAAAAGAACAAAAGATACTAAGAAATCATTACTTGATAACTTACATACTGTCATCTGGTAAATATTTGTTCAACTTACAAAGTTAAAGCATACAAAGTACACATTCAAGCAATGAGACCGTTAACAGTTCTGCTCAACATTCTAACAAAAACAGTAGTATGGTCATTCATCTTACACACTTAAACATACATGCAATTATAACTTTTAGAGCACCCTCTTTTCCTCTCTTTTTTACAGTAGCAATTACACATTTTGGGTTTTATTACTCCTACAGTTCTTATTACTTTTTACACTAGAGACACAACGTGATATTTATAAATATGATTTTTATTTATTTCACTAATGAGGATATTTTCAAGTTGTCTCCATTTACCTATGAAGGCCACAAGATCATCCTTCTTCATTGCTGAGTAAAACTCCAATGTATAAAAATACCACATCTTTTTCATCCACTCTGTGGTTGATGGGCATCTTGGTTGTTTCCAAGATTTAGCTATTACAAATTGTGCTGCTATGAACATGGGTGCACATATATCACTGTGATATGACGTTTTCAGTTTTTAAGAGAAAATACACAGGAGAGGAATTGCTGGGTTGAATGGAGCTTCCACTCCTAGTCTTCTGAGAATTCTCTATACTAATTTCCATAGTGGTTGCACCAGTCTACACTCCCACCAACAGTGGAGGAGTGTTCCTTTTCCCCCACAGCCTCACCAACATTTGTTACCAGTTGATTTCTTGTTGGCAGCTATTCGTTCAGGAGTGAGATGAAATCACAATGCTGTTTTAATTTCCATTTCTCGACTGACTATTGATGGTGAACATTTCTTCATTTGCCATTTGTATATCTTTATCTGAGAACTGAGTGTTCATCTCAGATGCCCACTTTTGGAGAGGGTCTTTGAAATTGGGTGGCTTGATGTTTTTCAGTTCTTTATATATTCTGTATATAAGTCTTTTGTCTGAGGAGTTGCTGGCTAAAATTCTTTCACGTTCTATGGGTTTGGTTTTCACTCTGCTGGTGATTTCTTTTGAAGTGTGGAAACTTTTCTATAATATGAGATCCCAGTTGTTGATTTTCTGAAGCATTTCCTGTGCATTTTGCATTTTGTTCATGAATTCTCTGCCTACCCCTATGTCTCCAAGACTTCTACCTATCCTATCTTCCAGTAGATTTAGTGTTTCTGTTTTACTGTTTAGGTCTTTGATCCACTTAAACTTTAGTTTTGTGCATGGTGATATGCATGGATCTAGTGTCAGTCTTCTGCAGAGGGAGAGCCAGTTTTTCAAACAGAATTTATTAAAGAGACCATCTTTTTTCCAGTGAACATGTTTTGCCCTTTTGTCAAATATCAGGTGGCTGAGTGTCTTTGTACTTATACTTGCATCTTCTAATCTATTCCACTAATACTCAGGTCTATTTCTTTGCCAGTATCATGCTGATTTTATCACTGTAGCTTTGTAGTACAGTTTCAAGTCAGGAATTGACAAGCCTCCTGCCTTGTCTTTATTGCCCAGAATTTCCTTTGCTATTCTAGGTTTCTTCAGTTTCCAAATGAATTTTAGGAGTGTTTTCTCTAGATCTGTGAGGTATGTCAATGGTATTTTGATTGGAATTTCATTAAATCTGTATAACACTTTTAGGAGTATGGCCATGTTCATGATGTTGGTTTTTCCTAGCCAAGACAAAGGAATAGCCTTCCATTTTCTAATATTCTCTTCAATCTCCTTTTTTAGCGTAGTATAATTTTCAGCATATAGCTCTTTTACATTCTTAGTTAGGTTGATTCTTAAGCATTTCATTTTTTTAGATGTTATTGTGAAGGGTGATATTTCCATAATTTCTCTGCCGGTGAGTTTCTGGTTTGTGTACAAGAATGCTGTTGATTTTTGTGCGCTGACTTTGTAGCCAGCTACACTGCTGAATTTGTTTATTACCTCTAGCAGTCTTTTAATGGAGTTTTTGGGATCTTCCATATAGAGTATCATTTAATCTGCAAATAGTGATAATTTAAATTTTTCCTTTCCTATCTTTATTCCTTTTATTTGTCTCTCTTGTCTGATTGCCCTGGCTAGTGTTTCCAGAACTATATTGAATAGGAGTGGTGATAGTGGACATCCTTGTCTTGTTCCTGATTTTAAAGTGAAAGGTTTTAGTTTTTGTCCATTAATTATAATATTGGCTGTTGGTTTGTCATAGATGGCCTTTATAAGGTTGAGGTAGACACCGTGTATTCTGAGTTTCTGAAGGGTTTTTATCATGAGCATGTGTTGAACTTTATGGAAAGCTTTTTCTGCATCTATTGAGATAACTATGTGGTTTTTGTTTTTGGCTCTGTTGATATGGTGTATCACATTATTGTTTTGCGTATATTAAACTATCCCTGCATTCCTGGAATGAGCCCCACTTGGTCATGATGTATAATCTTCTTGATGATTTGCTGCATTTGATTTTATTGCCAGTATTTTATTGAGAATCTTTGCATCTATGTTCATTAGTGAGATTGGCTTATTGTTCTCCTTTTTGGTTGTGTCAATAGCTGATATTGCAATATTCAAAATTTCTATATCTTCTTGGTTGAGTTTTGGTAGTCCATATGTTTCTAGAAATTTGTCCATTTCCTCTGTGTTTTCCTCTCTATGTGAGTATAGATTCTTAAAGTAGGTGTTCATGAGCTTTTGAATTTCCATGGGATCTGTGGTAATTTCCCCCTTTTCAGTCCTCATTGCGTGGATTTCATTTTTTTTTGTTTTGCTTTATAAGGTCATCTAGAGGTTTGTCCATTTTGTTTATTCTCTCAAAAAACCAGTTTTTTGATTCATTAATTCTTTGTATTGTTTTTTTAGTTTTGAATGGATTGATTTCTGCTTTAATCTTTAATATTTCCTCTCTTCTATGAGCTTTGAGTTTAACTTGCTCTTTTTTTTCTAGTAGCTTGAATCTCCAGACTGACCTCCACCGTAGTTGTACCAGTCTACACTCCCACCAACAGTGCAGAAAAATTCCTCTTTTCCCCACAGCCTCTCCAGCATTTGTTGTTGGTAGTTTTTTTTTTTTTATCCTGGCCATTCTTTCTGGCATGAGATGGAATCTCAGTGTGGTTTTAATTTGCATTTCTCTAATGACTAATTTTGATGAACATTTTTTCATGTATTTATTTGCCATTCATATTTCTTCATCTGAGAACTGTGTATGCATTTCAGATGCCCATTTTTGGATTGGGTCTTTGAATTTCAAAGGTTTGATCTTTTTAACCATAAATAGCAGTTTTGAAGAAAACAAAACATTATGGCAGCCATTGATGATTTAATATCGTCTTGCTTAGAAGTCCTACCATACTTCTACTCTGCTATTGCAATCGGTTCTATCATGTTGTGTCTTACTGGGATTTTAATATATGTGATAGTATAAACAAATTTTTTATTGAAAATGAAATATTATAGTTGCCATTGATCATTCTATGTTATTTGGTTCAGAATGTCCTTTAATTCTCTCATTCTTTTGAATGGTTTTATACTATTTTGTTATGTTTGATATTATTGTATTTGCAACTATGCTCAACTATAACAGAGAAAGAGATATTTTGATAGCTACTGTTAATGTACGGTTGTCTTATTGTAAAGTGCTGTGTTGCTTATGTTGTTCTGTTGTGATCTGCTTTGTTCTGCCCTCTTTTGTTTTATTCTCTTTAAAATAAAAAGGTTGTTGTTTAATTTCCATGTATGCATGCAGGTTTTGCAATTTCTTTTGCCATTAATTTCCAATTTCATTGCACTATGATCAGATGGTATGCATGGAATAATTTAAATACCCCTGCATTTACTTAAGAATGTTTTATGGGATAATATATGGTTTATTTTGGAGAGTGTCACATATGCAGCTGAGAAGAATGTGTATTCTGTTGTGGTTGGGTGAAACACTCTGTAAACATCTACTAAGCCCAGTTGCTCACAGGTATGATTCAGTTCTATTACTTCTTTGCTGACTTTTTGTCTAGTTGATCTATCTCTTTGTGACAATGGGTTGTTAAGGTCCCTGTAATAATTGTGTTCTTGTATATTTGCTTTTTCATGTCCTTTAGTATCTGTGTTATATAGTTGGGTGCTTCTGTGTTTGGTGCATATATATTTATAACTATTAGCTCTTTCTCTTGAACTTTTCCATTTATAAGTATGTAGTGACTTTCTTTGCCTCTTTTAATGATTTTAGGTTTGAAGTTCACATGGTCTGCAAATAGGATAGTTACCCCTGCTTTTTTCTGGGTTCCTGTTGCATGGAATACTGTTTTCCATCCTTTGACTTTTAATCTATGAGTTTCCTCTTGGGTCAAATATGTTTCTCGTACACAGCATATTGTGGGATCATGTTTCTTGATCCATTCTGTCAACCTATTTCTTTTGAGAGTTGAATTGAGACCATTTACATTTATGGATATCACCAATATGTACTGGCTGAACTTTTCCATGTTATATTCCAATTGTTTGCTTTCTGCTTTCCCCCCTTATTTAATTGCTTGTCCTAACTGGTGGTTTCTTTCTGTTGTTCTGGGGATTGTGGTCATTTTTATTTCTGTCTAGTATGTCTTTCAATA
Source organism: Dolichotis patagonum (assembly GCA_004027295.1). NCBI lineage: Eukaryota > Metazoa > Chordata > Mammalia > Rodentia > Caviidae > Dolichotis > Dolichotis patagonum. The sequence continues at coordinate 3,163 of PVJX010044864.1, read as the reverse complement.
CTCTTTCTAGGGTTGTTTTGGTGGACATAAATATCTTCAGTTGTTCTTTGTCATGGAAGTATCTTATTTCTCCATTAAATTTGAGTGAAATTTTTGCTGGGTGCATCAGTCTGAATTGAAAGTTGTTTTCTATCAGGGCTTGAAATATCTCATTCCAATCACATCTTGACTTGAGGGTTTGTGCTGAAAAGTCTGCTGTGATTCTAATGGGCTTTCCTCAATAGGTGACTTGTGTTTTTTCTCTAACACCTTTAGTGGTCCATTTTTATGTTGTATGTCTGAGATCTTAATTATTATGTGTCTGGGTATAGATTTATGTTGGTTGTGACTGTTTGGCATTCTGTATGCCTCACTTATCTGTATATGAGATTTTTCCCCATGTCTGGGAAGTTTTCTCCTATTATTTCTGTGAATATTTAGATATGTCATTTGTATTGACTCCAGTGTCTTCACTAATGTCTATTAATCTTATATTGTTGCTCTTGGCATCATCATGAAGCTTCTGGATTGTCATGTCATGCTGCTTTGTTATTCTTAAAAGTTCTATCCTTTCATGATCACTAATTGCGATCCTGTCCTCAAGGTCCGAAATCCTATCTTCAGCTTCATTTAAATGGTTTTGCATGCTTTGGATCGAATTTTTTGTTTCTTGGATGTCTCTTTCAGTTTTCTTCATGAATTCTGCTTGTTTTCTACATTGTTCATTCAATGTTTCAATCAGTTTCCCAGGTTCCTGTACTTTTTTCACTATCTCTTCTTTAGCTGTGCTCAGCAACTCCTTTACTAAGGTTGCTGCTTCTATCTTTACCTGGGAGAGTCCTTCTAATTTGATTTCCTCTATGGCCTCATGGAGTTTTTTTTTTTTCTACTTCATTTGTTATATTTTCAGAGATTCCTGGTGTGTTATCTTTGGAGCCCTCTATTTCAATGTCTCCTATACTTGTACCTGGTTGACTGGATGTTTGAGATTGCATTTTGTTTTTTATTTTGCCATTTTCCTCTTTCAAGTTAGTGTTTGGTTCTTCAGACCCTTTAGTGTGAACTGTTGGTAGTGTGTATCTTGGTGACCTACTATAAGGTTGATGTTTGTCCAGTTCCTGGGTCCCACAATGAACAGGTGGGCCATTCACCTGGCTCCCTGATGCAGGGTCTGTTGTGTGAGTCCTGTATTCTTCCTGGGCTGACAAGCCTAGTAGTATTGATGCAGGTCAGCTTTTAGTTCCTGCTGGTACTTTATCTTCAGGTTATTCCAGGTCATCAAATCTCCCTGTCTATACTGTTTGTTTTGGCTGAGGCCCTACTGTGTCCCTATTGTGTGCCTGTGTGTCTCATAAGCCCTTTTGATTTTCTTCAAGTTGGAGGAGTCCTTCTCAATACATTCCTCACTCTGCCTGATGTTTTCTGTGTAGGAAGGGGTCACCCTCACTCTTGTCAGACTTCCCAAGGTCTTACAGTTAGTTGGATGGAGCTTTACTACTGGCCCTATTTAGCTACTGTACACCTCTATTTTAGGGGCATACTCACCACACTGACTGGAGCCAGGTTAGATCTTGTTGCAGTGAGGCAGTCACTTAATCTCCCTTCAAGGTAGGACAGATAGTCCGCTGTAGTCCAAGGTTCCTCTGTGCTCAGAGTTCCAAGTTTGCCTGGTGCACATTGTGTTTCTGCCCGCCACTGGAGCACATGCAGTCAGGGCCCAGGGTTGGCTCCTGGCCAGCTGGTTACTTGAGGTTCACGAAGCACAGTCCAGCCAGGCCTGCGGATCCCTCTTGTGTGCCTTTGGGTGGTTTCCGCCACAGGGTGTGGTCCTATCTCCTGGGTGCAGAGTTCCAAATTTTCCCAGTGTGTGTTCTGGTCCTGCCCACCACTGGAGCATGCACAGCCAGAGCCCAGGGTGGGCTCCCGGCCTGCTGGCTGCTTGGGGTTTGCCTAGCACAGTCCAGCGAGGCCCGCCGATCCCTCTCCTTGGGTATGTGTTTGAATCTGTTTCATTCACTCTATTTCCTTCTTATTTTGATCATTCATTGTTTCCATTCTCTTCCTATTATCATCTTTTTTTATGTTTCTGTACTATAGATTTACTGAGCAATTTCTGTATAAATGTTTACATTTATTTTGTAATCTGAAAGATAATTGCTGATCTTATTTCCTCGATAGCCTCATGGATTTGTTTCTTTACCTTAGTTGCTATCATTTCAGAAATTTCAGGTGTCTGTATCCAAATTTCTTCTATGTTGATGTCTCATGGACTTGTTCTGGGTGGGCTGGAGGTATGAAATTGAAATTTCTTTTTTCGGCTGTGTGGATCGAAAGTCTGAGCAGACCTGCATCTCGGCGCAACTGTTTGGGACTGGTAGGCCTGCCCTTCATCCGCAGGGAACTGCCTGGAGATCAGCATCTGGGCTGGGTCTGTTTGGGCCCCTAGCCCCACCCTTCACCACCAGGAAGTCTCCCGGAAAGCAGCATCGCTGCCTGTCTCTTTGGGACCCAAAACTCTCGGACCCACAGAGTGCCCCGGGCTGTTTGGATTGGGAATATTGTGGAGACTGGCATCTTGGCCAGCTCTGTTTGGGACCAGGAACTTTTCAGAAACCAACATTCTGGCTTGACTCTTTGGGACCTGTAGGCCCTTCACTCACAGGGAACCTCCTGGAGACCTGCTTGGGACAAAGCACAGTGGCCTGGCTGCCTGAGATTCCACAGGCTCTGGGGTGGCCTCACCCAGCATTTGCCTTACAACTTAGGGAGCCAGGAACCCACAGAGGGGAGTTAGGACCATGTGAGGAAGCCAAGAGCCTGTGGGGGAGCCACTGCCCCTCCAGGAACTGAGGGCGTAACAGGTAATTTGCCACACAAGCAGAGAAAGCTTTGGAACACTGCTCAAAGTAAGGAAATATAGAAAAATGACAAAAGGAAAGACCAAAAGGCAGGCGCAAAGCCCTAGCCCTCCCCAAGAAAGTTTACAAGCTGTGTACATAGAAGAAAAAAGAAGCCATACACCCGAAATGTCTGAAATGATATCAAATGAAATAAATATGCAAATAGGGAAAGCTATGGAGAAATTCAAACCAGAAATACTTGCCCAGGTAAAAGAAGAATTGATAAAAACAGTGAAAGAAATAGTGAACGCATCTAGTGAAAACACAGCTAAAAAATTAGAGGA
>PVJX010044863.1:0-12985 GCA_004027295.1 Dolichotis patagonum | reverse complement strand
TTTCTATATTGCTCATTCAAGGTTTCAATCAATTTCCTGTGCTCTTGTACTTTTTTACCTATTTTTTTCTAGCTGCGCTTAGCAATTCCTTTACTAAGGTTGTTATTTCTGTCTTTACCTGAGAGACTACTTCTAATATGATTTCCTCTATAGCCTCATGGAATTGTCTTTTTGTTTATTTACTACCTTTTCTGAGATTTCTGTTGTGTGATTTTTACAGTCCCATATTTCAGTGTGTCCTTTACTTGCTCCTGATGGACTCAATGTTTGATATTGCATTTTCCTCTTTCATTTTGTCATTTTCACCTTTTGGACTAATAATTGTTCTTTCAATTCCACTAGTCTCAGCAATTGGTAGTGTGTATCTTAGGGTCCTACTGTGTGACTGATGTTTTTTCAACTGCTGGGTGCCACAATGAAGAGGTAGGCCAGTCACCTGAATTCTTCCTGCAGGGTCTGTTGGGTGAGTTCTACATTCTTCCTAGGCTGACAAACCTAGGAGTATTGGTAAATCAGTAGTTTGTTCTTGCTCTTATTATGTCTTCAAGTTGTTCCAGATCACCAGATATCCTTGTCTATAGTGTTTGTCTCATCTGGGACCCTACTGTGTCTCATAAGCCCTCTTAATTTTCTCCAGGTTTGGGGAGGCCTTATTGGCACCCTCCTCAACCTATGTGATGACTCACCTGCACTCATGCTAAGCTCCCCAAGGTTCTAATTAATGAGGGGTCTTGGCTATTGCTCCTGCTTACTCACTGAAGGTGGAAAACTGTGTTCCTATTTTAGGGGAAATCTCACCACACAGATGGAAGCCTGCTGAGGTCTTTTGTTTGAATGAGAGTCACTGAGTCTCCCATAGCCACAGCATGGTTAAATCACTGCATTCCAAGGTTTTGAGGGGAGGAATGAGAGCAAAGATCAACAGCAATACAATGTGCAGGAGGTAGGGTGTCCTAGAATGCTGAAGTGGGGCTGCAGGGGCATGGAAGAGGCCAGCTTAATCTGGCCCAGTGCACCACTTGAGGTCTTGTGTCCTGAGGTGGGTGGTGGGATGGTGGGGGCACAGAAGGGGTAGGGTCCAGGGTCTGGCCTTGCATGCTGCTGGAGGTCTTGTGTCCCACAGCAGATGGTGGTTTGACAGGGGGTGGAAGAGGCCAGATCAGGGGCCTGGACTTGTGTGTCACCTGTGTCCCGGGTCGTGTGTCCCATGGTGGGCAGCAGGATGGCAGGGTGAGGAAAGAATGGGCTTGGGTGCCCAGCCTTGTGTGCCACTGATGGTCCTGCATCCCATGACAGATGACCATTTAACAAGTTATTAAAAAAACATAGTAGCAACTTGGGGTTCAACAATATAGTCCCAAATTAATCTGTTCTTAGAATTTAATTCTCTGGGATTCTAACTATAGAAAACAGTGAAAAAAATCCCCACTATTTTAGTTAAGCAGGTTTTATCTCTCCTGTGTTTACAATAACAGCATTCTTAGAATTCCTCAGATTCATACTGCATAACTGTCAAATATTTAAATGTAAACTGCATTAACTAATGTACCTTTTTCAATTAAGAATATATATTATGAAATGCAAAATATTTGTTGCTTTTGATACAAGTGCATTTAAACATTAGAAGTGAGAACACTCTCACCAGACAGGGTCCAAAGTAGTCTGTGAAGAGGGGAAGCCCTGACTCACCTCACTGATTTTTATTACAGAATATAGAATCATCAGTAAGACACAAAAAGGGAATTATTAGGCACAATTTTACAACTAAACAGTCCAAGTAATTGAGTTTCAGCTCTCAAAAGAATGAGAGTTGTAGTTAAAATCTAGAGCTACGTACATATATGAGAATTGTGGAGGAAATACCTATGGAACTTCTAAAGCTATAGGAAAACTTGTTTCACTTGATACAGGAAATATCACCAGTCTTTTTGCTGGGCAACACTGATAGAGCATTGCTTGGCATTGCCATCATGGGTGACTAAGCATTATCTTATCAATAACAAAGGACCGTGGGAAAGTAGATGTTGCATCCCATTTAATTCTGAAAACTTCTAGGAGCCAAGCTACACTGTGTGGACTTCCCAGCTATTTTTCAGGTGAAAGATGAGTGAAAGGAAAACGTCAGCATGTACCAAAGACAGCAGGCAAATGGACGGCCTACTTAATTTTTTCTGGAGGATTTCACAGGGTGAGATGCTCAAAGTGGGGTTCCCACCTATTTCCCAAGACTGTTTGAAAATAAGTAGCAACTTTTAATTAGTTTTCAAAGGCAGATGAACTGAAACATTGAGAAACTGGCCAGTTATTTTAAAAAAACCAAAACTAAAAGCAAAATAAACCAACAAAAACACTCAGGTAAGTAGAGTCACCTGTGTAGCAGGAATTTCATTAGTAAAGAGTGTAACATAAGAAAGGTTCTTTTCCTTGGCAAAATGAAAACAGTATGGTAACCTGGAAGAACTACAAACCAAGCTCAGTGTCACAAGTTTTTCAGCAACAAACACCTGTGGTCTGAGCAGGGACTCCAAAGGTCTTCCTGCTTATATTACTCTCCATAAGCCAAGTCCCTGTTTCCCCGACAAGGATCTCAAATGGCTAGAGAATACATGGATCTGTGCCTAGTTCTCTTTTCTAAGGATATCATTGTGAATGTCTTTGCTCTTCAGAATTCTGCCTTGTCCTTAACTTTCTTTGGAAGTCTGACTCAAATATTTTAAGAAAATTACTATAGATTTTGTTTATTTTGATTGCTTGTTTTAGAAAGAAAGACTCAAGCAGTCAAGTCAGACATCTGGCTGATGAGCTGAAAGGGAATGGCAGTAACAGAGTGCTACAAAGCTAAGAATTAGAGTATTATACATTGATGTAAAAAATTACAAAATTTAGAATAACACACTTTATATTAATGAATTATACATATGTGAAATATACATCATCAAACTTGGAAGAAAATTTTTCTTGAATCATGATATCAAACAATTGTTATCTGTGAAATTACTTAATTTCTAAATCTGTGTCACATGACTATTGCAAAGTCCTTTTGTATTTGCCACTGTTCTTACAACATTTTAATATCCCATGCATAATACAGGTTCCTGACCCTTGCTGGCAATTGGGTCCAAACTACCTCAAATCACAAAATCATAACAGAAAAATTAAATGCTTTTATAAAAAGATGTTATAATTTGCACTATTATTTTGAATCTGCTATCACTCCCCATGCTGTGTCCATTTGATATATTTACTTTCACCATTTCAAGTTATTTTTTAACTTCTTGGTCAATTTCTCCCTGAATATAAGCAAACAGAAAGTAACACAATAAGAAAGGAAATACTGCATTTTACCAAGATGTCCATGAAAAGGACCTCAGCTCTGCTGCTGCTACAACTGTGTTGTTACTTCTACTCTGGGAGCTGTGGAAAGGTGCTGGTATGGCCAATGGAATTCAGCCACTGGATGAATATGAAGATCATATTAGGGGAACTTATCCAGAGGGGACATGAGGTGACAGTCTTGAGACCTTCATGTTTTATTTTTGTTAATGGTAACACAACATCTAGAATTAAATTTGAAACATTTCATGTGTCTTTCAGTAGAGACTATTGGCAAAAACATTTTACTGTTTTGGTTACCAGTTGGTTAAACACTGAGTCAGTGGCTACATGTTTGGGATATTTTCCAAAACTAGAAAACTTGTTTAAAATTTTTTCTGATGAATGGCAAAATTTATGTAAAGAACTAGTCTCAAACAAGAAATTTATGAAAAACTTACAAGAATCAAAGTTTGATATCCTTCTGGCAGACGGCATTGCTCCCTGTGGTGAGCTGGTGGCTGAGATACTAAACATCCCTTTTGTGTACAGTCTTCGCTTCTCTCCTGGCTTCCAAGTAGAAAAAAGTGCTGGAGGTCTTCTAGTTCCTCCTTCTTATGTACCTATAGTGATGTCAGGTTTAAGTGGTGAAATGCCTTTCATGGAAAGGGTCAAAAACATGATATGCATGCTTTATTTTGACTTTTGGTTTGAAACATTTGATGAAGAAAGGTGGAACAAGCTTTACAGTGAAATTTTAGGTAAGTCATGTTTTTAATTAGCACACAGAGTTTGTTATAGTGTGTCTTTGGATGTATGTAAAGTAAAAGGAATTTCTCTTTTATAAGTAAGAAATAATTTATTTAAAAATAAATTATTTATCAGTCTCACAGGACATGTAGAAATGTTTACATTATGGTGTAATATGGCTGGCAATAACAGCCTGTTACTGATACACATCACTCCAAAACATCACACAATTGCACAATGAAGAATTCAGGTTTTAACTTTGCAAATTCTTATGAAATTTACTCTTTGCATTTTAAAATATAAATCATTTGACAACTCTTTATGAACGAAGACAAGTATATTGAGGAGATACACATGTTTGTACTAAAACTATTTAGTACCATTTTGGAAACTATTTTCCCATGTAATCAATTTCCTTATATAAATTAACTGTCTTACTTTGCTATCTATAATATTCCTTCACTCTTGTGTTACAGTGTTTTATTGTAAACTCTAGTATTTGAACTTGAATAATATGATTTATCATTGTATGATATATCATTAAAATCATCCACTTTAAAGTTTCAAAATCTGTATAAATATAGAATTAACATAATGTTTTCATTGTTTTTTATTAGAGAAAACAATCAGCCACAATGAAGTATGAACACAAATCTCTCTTATTGTAATTTCTGCAAATATTCCAGATGTGTATAAATACTGGAAAATGATAAGTTCATAACATCAAGCAACTAATTTGAACAAAAATCAATGATAATGCAATAAATTCATCCATCGTCTTCTATTAGGTGCCAAATTGTTAAATGATAATTACTAAGGAATATTTGAAAACCTTATTCCAAAACTATAGTAAGATTCCTTGACTCTGAAGCCAGAATATTTGTTCCTGTTTTCATCTATTAAGTTGACAGATGTAGAGAATCTGAAATGCATTTTAATTATATAATAATTTTGATGTCTACATATGAGTGTGAACATATGGTTAATTTTAGTCTCATCTCATTCTATCTTTCTCAAAGATAAAAGTGAATTACACATAAAACACAAAATTTCATTGTTCTTATATGAACATATTTTTTGTTAATGATCGGTTAATTGATATTTCATTCCTGCCTCTTTAAAGAAACTTTATTCACTCAGTAGTTCTGTAATTAACCAGCCCTTTCTATTTTTACCCCTTCTTTTTCAGGAAAACCAACTACATTATATGAGATAATGAGAAAGGCAGACATGTGGCTTATTCGAAGCTACTGGGACTTGGAATTTCCTCACCCATCTTTGCCAAACTTTGACTATGTTGGAGGACTCCACTGCAAACCTGCCAAACCTCTACCTAAGGTACATACATTTCTGTCTCTGTTACACCTTTTAATTTAGTGAAAATGATTCACTTTATTAATTGAGTCTTGAAGCACAGTTTGAAATATGTGGGAAATGGTCAACTATTTTGTCAACTAGAAATACATATTTCAGGTGGACATTGTGGCACAAACCTGTAATTCCAGAATTCCAGAGGTTAAGGCCGGAGAATCACTGGCTCAAACATGCCTGGGCAACATAATAATTCAAAGACAGCCTGAAATGCATAGAAACATCTTGTTTTAAAAGCGAAGGCTTGCGTTATTTCCATTCCACCTCAAGTATCTGCATCTTTTTATTGGGATTCCTAGGAGGTAATTAGAATAGAGTCCATTAGATTCTGAACCTCATTATTCCACATATCATTCACTTGTTCAATTAAAATCTTTAAAGAGACTCATACACATGTTCAGTAAGTATAAAATAAGCATAGAAACAACATACAATGTTTGCCCTCCACATCTTGTGTACTGCTTGGAAAGAGTAAAATTAAGCAATAAAAATCATATGAAACATATATTTAAAGAGAATAATTATATTACTAAGGAAATTTTCAGTTGAAAATTGATTATAGGAACATTTCCAGAGAAATTAACAATAATAATGATGATGATATATGAGCAAGGTACAGGAATAGACCAAAAGATAAGCGATTGAGAAGCATTAGCTGTTAGAATGTTAGGAACAACTTCAAAGAACTGAAAACTTCTTTCATCAGGATGCTAATTTTGCTTAGTAGCTAACTTAGATCAAATTCATCCAACATATGTAATAAAAGTTTTGATGACACAGAAAAAAGAATTTAATTTGGGAAACAGAAGCCAAGATTTACTTTTATATTAAAATAAATACTAGAAGATGCCATTGGTGGATTAGATTGGAGACATGCAGAATGGTAGCAATGTGAAACATTTAGAAGGTAGATATAAGAGTTCAGGAAACACATGATGAAATGTAGGCTAAGTTATGCACAGGTGTACAAAAGTTACACATATGATCTAATTGGAAGTCTCCTTTGAAAGTAAATAAGTTATTTCAGGCAATTAGGTGAACAGGATGAAATGAGAAGATTTTATTTTAGGAGCTGTAGTTCTTTAGTAATACACTAGCTTACAAAGACCATTGCTCAGTGGTATGCCTATGATGCCCCATCAGTATCCGTTGCCTAGTCTAACATCTCCTTGCCTTGCCCATAGCATTGAAACTATTCATCACTTCAGAACCCAGAATTTTACATTTCAGTGTACATAAAGGATGGAGTACTTTGTTGAAGTAGATATTTAATGCCATATGTCAAGTCTGTAGAATACCTCTGTAAAGTTCTCTACAAGGACAAGATTTTGACATCAACACTGTCTGACAAAATAAGCTCAGAAAAAAGAACCACTGCATGTGAATTAAGCAGCCCCTGGGTCTACCATTTCTATGAATATTGATTTGATGTGTACTACAAAATTTTTTCTGGCATTGAATAAAGTGATATTCCTTATGAAGGAAAACAATAATCTAACATTTTAAATTGACATCATACTTCAAAGAAATATGTAGAAATGAACTATTGTTTATGATTTTAGCATATGTGCTCTTTTAAGATTTTTGTTTTGTTTACATCCTTCTTAGAAGCAATGTAAAACTGAAATTTTATTATTGGGAAAATTGCAGTATCTGTTAGATATTTTAATACAAATTTTTCAGATTGTGTAAAAGCTCCACACATCAAATCTATGAAGCATTGTTAGTGTATGTTCTAAACAATACATCTGTACATATGAAGAATTTTTTTATTGCAAAATAACAGTTTTAGCAGAAGTAGGAAATAGAAAAAGAAAGGGAAATAAAGAGAATTTTTAAAGCAGCAAAAATTTCTACTATCAGCTGTTACCAAGCTGCACAAAATAGAATATTAGAAACTTTCAAGTTCTAATAGCATTCATGCCTTTTAATGTAGAATGCTCATTTGAATACAGGGAAAAAAAGAAAACCAAAGGTTCACAAATCTATGTACATGGTAATTTTTTATGAAAATAAAACTTGGACGTAATCTAAAACTCCAGAATTGGGAAATGACTTAATAATGAAATATGCACATAACAAAACATCCCAATTGTTCTTTATAAGAAACTTTGATAACACTAAATTATTCATAATAATAAATTTATATTAATATATATATGTAATCACTGATATAATTGTCTTGGCAAAGATATTTAAAAACAATAACTGAGACAGTAAGAGTGGGAAATGTGTAAAGAAAGGAAATAAAATTAATAAAGTCACTATCTTTTGCTAAGCTAAACAGGAAACAAAAAAGAAAGCTACAAGTTTTTAAGATTTTCATAAAATATAAATAAACTATAAAGATTTAGTTTTATATGAAAATAACTGTTTTGAGTATTGGCTACCAAACATATTAATAACCTTACTAGTTCTCTATATTATTCTGGAATTCTGAAGGTATTGCTTTGACTTATGTGTTTTTTACAGATTGACTCTAAAAATTTCATCTAATTCTTGTTTTTATTATTTTCATTTTTGTATTCATGGTGTTTTCAATGAGTTTGCTATGCATTTTTTTCTAATGGAATAAAAAATTTTCACAGGAAATGGAAGAGTTTGTGCAAAGCTCTGGAGAACATGGTGTTGTAGTGTTTTCTTTGGGGTCATTGATTAGCAACATGACTTATGCGAAGGCCAACTTGATTGCTTCAGCCCTTGGACAGATTCCACAAAAGGTTGGCAAAGTGTCTCCATGGCATGAATTTGCTGAAGAACCCCTTAAGCTCTGCAATTTCTGATTGCAGCAATGTATTCATTTTCTCTGCAGGATTGATATGGTAAACTGTACATATCAGAAATATTTCAGAAAAATTTAAATTTTATTTAATAGTGAAATGTGACAGTAACTTTAAGCAAGTATTTATATGGTTTTGGAATAAACCATACAGGTTATGATTTCCATATTATCTTCAACTTTTGTTTAGCCTAATTTTGCAGTAGCCTTTATTGTAAATTTCAGGGAGATATTCAGAGCAGAAAAAAGCAAGTGGTGCCAATTCAAGGCCCATATCCCTTCAGCCATTTTAATTAAAAAGCGAGGAAAGCTAGCGGGGATGTGGACCACCCATATCTAACAGAGAACAAAGCAAAAATTGGAGTGAAGTTGACTATTCCATACAGTGACACATGTGCATTGTGAAATGTGCTCCACAAGGACTCTGCTTTTATCACATCAGGTTCGTATCTTCCCAGTCAAGAAAGGCAAAGGGAAATAATAAAGAATCAAAGAGGAAGAAGCCTGTCAGGAAGATGTTCATTTGCCATCTCTACAAAACATAATAGATAGACATTAACTTTCTAACATTTATTTCAACTGCAGTCTTTGAGTAGCTATGAAGTATGGTAGATTTCAGTTACTGTTAGATTTGTAAATTCCTGTGCGAATTGTTAAGTGATAACCTGAAATTACTTTTAACATTCCTAAAGTAAATAAAACACAAATATTTGTAGGTGATGCTACATAAATGATAGGAGAATAGTTTGACAATTCTAAAACCAGTACCTCATTTTAGAATAAGGTAATGTGCTTAGGCTATAGCAGACCAAGTTAATCTCTGCTATTAATACATTGTTCTACATCATAGAAAAGGAAAGAAATAGTTGAAGAAAATTATTTTAAAATGCAAAATATTTTTGAAAAGCTACATTACTTATACAGTGCAAACCAACACTATTTTCTAAATTTAATTTCAACACCTAGCAGTAGTAATAATATGTCTTATGACAATATCAGTTGAACCTTTTCCTCTAATCAGCAATTAGTGAATTTTAATATGAAAAAAATTACTTGTACTTCTTAAAACCAATTAACTGAGTTTTGGCATAAATGTGTTTATGAGAATTATACAGTTTAGACATCAAAAAAGGTATTGTATGCTTCCAGTTATAAAAATTCACTTCTGGAAAAAGTTATGGTAAATAAACTATAAATAACCTATCTTTTTAAAAAATAGATCAGTATTAATATTCTAACATGAGAGCTACAATTAAAAACATTTATTTTAATGAAGATGCAAATAATTAGAAATTATTTACTCTTTGCACATTTCTATATTTCTAAAATATTTTGACATTTTAACTAGTTAAATATTTTACTACCAATTTCCATAATATTTAATTTAGAATGTAGTATCTGATTTGTTTTAGCCATTATGTGTCAAATATTTCATCTGATTAATTATAAAACATAAAATATTTGTGTTGTATTTGTCTCAGCATCTTCATATTTAACTTGGTGTTCTCTAAATGTTCAAATTCAATATACAGTAACATCCAGTCTATACTCTAACAGGTGATATGGAGATTTGATGGCAAAAAACCAGATGCCTTAGGACCCAACACTCGGTTGTACAAGTGGATCCCCCAGAATGACCTACTTGGTAAGATGCTGGAGACACAATACTGATATCTTAATATAGTAAGGATGATAATGCCTCAAGGTGGAACTAATCAAGGAATATTTGTTCTTTCAAAATCAAACTTAACAGTCAACTGCATTAAATATGTTTCCAGTTTTAGGAGAAGCAAAAAATATTGTAATGGTTGATTTTTGTTATCCACAGAACAATCTTAAGGGCCTTATGGCAAATTTACTGGCTTCTCATAGTAGATGTTTTAATAATTTTCAGGATGGTCTTCCACCTGCCTTTTCACAGCATTGGGGGTTTACAAATATTATTCAAAATAACTTGATTTTTTTTTCAGTTAAAATACATTTTCAATGGGAAAAATTTTACATATTTGTCATGACTTAATATTTACTTCACTTTGGTCCCAGTGCCATATCTAGATGACTCACACAACTTTTTTTGTCACAGTTGGTGAATGCACTACTCCTTTCAAAGAACAAGTTCTAATTCTTACACCATCCTTCAAATATATCACTTGGTTTATCACACTGTATGACCTTTGCCTGACAATCATATATTCATTGCTATAGTCATTTACCATATCTGTCTGACAGCATTCATTTTCCTTTCCTTTCTTGATCTGAGATACAAAAGCAATATCACTGCTCCAGATGTGGAGGTAAATGACTATTAACCCAGTACTTAGGAGACTGAGGCAGGAGAACTGTTGAGAGTTTCAGGCCTGCCTGGACTACATAGAGAGATCATGGCCAGCATGGGTGACATTGTGAGACTTTGCCTCAAAAACAAAGACAGGGGCTGAGGGGTTAGCTCAGTGGCATAAGCACTTGCCTGGCAAGTGCAAGGTCATGAGTTCAATCCCAAGTACAAAAAACCAATGTTATCCTACATACAATGATAGATTCATGCAAATTATTTATAAAGTACATCCTATCTCAGTGGTTCATATTATATATTTCTCATTTAATTTCTAAAGGTTTATAATGAATTATCTTGTTGACATTCATCTAATCTTAGGTCATCCAAAAACCAGAGCTTTTATAACTCATGGTGGAGCCAACGGAGTCTATGAGGCAATCTACCATGGAATCCCAATGGTGGGCATTCCTTTGTTTGGGGAACAACACGATAACATTGCTCACATGAAGGCTAAAGGAGCAGCTGTTAAACTGGAATTCAACTCACTATCAATTACAGATTTGCTAAATGCACTGAAGACAGTCATTAACAACCCTTCGTGAGTACAAACATTTTATCCACATCGTACTTACTGATAAGTTCTCATAAAAGTCCCAGAAAGTAGCAGTGAGTCTGAAATTAAAACTTATGAAGCATAAATGTGCTTAATAAAGAAGCTGTCATTCATAGCCCAGTTTGGGGATCATGATGAAATTTTTCAGTGTTCTCCTTTGGAAAATTTGTGCCAGTTTAAGCATGGTGCAGGATTTTGAAATAGTCTGTAAATGGAACAAGAAAACATACTGAGTATGTTAACTGATAAATACAAAGAAATATGAAGGAAACAGTAAACCAGAGTCATGAATACTGTGAGGGTGTGATCTTTCCACTTACTGATGAATTCAAAATAGAGACATTTATAAAAAGACAACCAGTGAAGAGCTAGTTCAGTATTCAGAATGACAATCTCTTTTACAGTTTTAATGACCAAACTATGAATAAAATTCCAATATTTGTTTCTGATTAATACTCTCATTAAAGAAAGATGCAGAGAATAATCTATGGAGGCCAATAATATAGCAAAATGGCTTTATTAACCCAGGGATGACATTTTACATGTAGTCCGGAGTGTTGGTGCCCAAACATTAAATACTGAGTGATTTCTGGGTTTGCAGTTTGTTCCTTAATTGATGCAATTTTTGGTGCTAGCAGTGGAGACTAGGAGTGGCTTTGTTGCCAAAGGGACTTCCTGAGATTATGTTATCCAGAACAAAAGTCTGTCTCATGCATGCTTAGTCTGCATGAATCAGCAAAGAAGAAATTGGCAGGGATAGGCAGGAGGACTAAAGACAGCTAAAAATAGAGTCTGTAAAATGATGCTGTAGCTGCTATTTCACTGTAACCCTTAGAAATTGACTCGTGCAAGTAGTAAGATCTAGACAAAGATTTGCTTAATAAATTTACTGGGACATGTAATAAGATCTCTAAATTGTGGTAGTGATTTGAACCTCTTACAATAGGTCTAGTAAGAGTTTTTCACTATGCAATTCAAGTTTCAAGTCTTAAAAAAACTATCTTTTATTTTGTATTTTTGTTTGTTAGTTTTACCACTGTGAAGGAAATGATCACAAACTCTAAGGTAGAAATAGTAGTGTAAGCCCAGCCTTTCTGTTCACATCTTTAAATCCCATTCTTTGAGAAGTTCTAACTTACACAGTAAATGACCTCTGAAACAAAAACAATATTTTCTTGGTCTGGTACTAGACATGGAAATAATTTTTAAGCATTTTTCTGCATTCAGTTTTACCATTTTAAAAAATTTACAGTCTACCACTTTGAAATAATTCTAAACATATTTAAATTGCTTCAGCTATAAGGAGAATGCTATGTGGTTATCAACTATTCACCGTGATCAACCTATGAAGCCCCTGGACAGAGCAGTCTTCTGGATTGAGTTTGTCATGCGCCACAAGGGGGCCCAGCACCTGAGGCCTCTTGCCCAGGACCTTACCTGGTACCAGTACCACTCTCTGGATGTGATTGGCTTCCTCCTGGCTTGTGTAGCAGCCATTACTTTTCTTCTCATAAAATGTTGCTTGTTTTGTTTTCAAAATTTTATGGAAACAGGACGGAAGAAAAAGATGGAGTAGAGATTTTTCAGCTGGATGGCATTAGAAGTGTGACAGTTTCATTTAACTAGACCTCCATGGGTAGAGTCATTACAAGATGATCTTCAATGATTTACAAGACCTTTGCCTTACTACATATTTCAATCTTGATTGAAGAATGTGTGATTCAAATTTTAGCATTCCTGTAATAATTCAATTTGTGTTGGCATATATTTTATTGTCAATATTAAATAAATGAGTCTTACTGAAACTTCTTTGGGGGCCCTGGCCATCGGTGAATGATTAAACTGAATGACTAAACTGCACGGTAAAAGCACACAGGCTCCATGA
>PVJX010044862.1:0-12996 GCA_004027295.1 Dolichotis patagonum | reverse complement strand
TGGGTATCTTAGTGAATCTTGTCATCTTCAGTGTAGTTGCCTATACACTTAGACTTGATGCTATCCATCATAACAGATTTAAATAAAATCAGTCAATACAAAGTAGCAATCTAACAAACCAGATTCAAATAAGATCAGTCATAATAAGAGAGTGTAAGTTATAAAGGGCTTCAGATTAAGTTGATAGGAAAATTAGGGATGATTACAATAATATGTTCTCTTATTTTCGGGATAGCTGACCATGTCCTCAAGTCTAGTGTAAGTAGACAAACAGGAACAGTACTTAATCTATCCAAGCAGAGTGTTGAGAATAATGTAACTTTTAAATCTTGTTACCCCATTAACAATATCCTCTGCCTCCCTTTTTTAGACAATTGCTCCCCTTTCACTCCCATGGGGTACACTGCTTGTTTTGGGTCCCACTGCCTCCCTATATAGAGCAGCTCAATGGACCCTATCTCCTGATCTACTCTGCCTGTGTTTCTCTCTCTTAGTATTTCGAGGTCCTCTATACTAGAGATTATAGCCAATCTTCTCTGCCTCATTTCTGCTATTCTATTTTTATGCCATTGATAGTCTATTTTTCTCTTCCACTCAACTGTCTGCCTCGTTCACTGAGGCCTCTCTGCCACTGTTCCTGAAATGCCTGTATTTTTGTTCTCTCTCCCTAGAATGTCCTTCAGTATTTTTTGTAGGGTTGGACTAGTGGTCACAAATTCTCCTAGTTCCTCTTTGTCATGGAAGCATCTTTTTTCTCCATTAATTTTTAGAGAGAGTTTTGCAGGATACATCAATCTGGGCTGGAGATTGTTCTCCTTCAGGGCTTGAATTACTTCACTCCAAGCTCTTCTTGACCTGATGGTCTGTGTCGAGAAGTCTGCGGTGATTTTGATGGGTTTTCCTTTATAGGTGATCTGTTTCTTTTCTCTGATGGCTTTTAATATTCTGTTCTTACATTGAATTTCTGGGATCTTGATTATTATGTGTCTGGGTATAGCTCTGTTTGGGTTGTAGGTGGCTGGAGTTCTGTATGCTTCATACCTCTGCATATCATTTCTTTTTTCTATGCTTGGGAAATTTCCCTTAATAATTTCTGTGAATAGCCTTTGTAATTCCTCTGGTTTGATTCCTGCTTCTTCATTCACATACTTTATTCTTAAGTTATAGATCCTCTTGTCATCTTCCAGTCTTTGTATCTTTACTGTCTGCTTCCTTGTTATTTTTAAGAGATCTTCCCTTTCATGACCCCACATTGCAAGCCTGTGTTCAATTTTTGATAGTCTATCTTTGGTTTCTTTCAAGCAGTTTTGCCAGCTTTCTATGGAGTATTTAGTTTCCTGATAATCTCTTTGAATCTGCTTCATGAATTCTAGGTTTTTCCTGAATTCTTCATTGAATTTTTCTCTCCATTTGTGTTCCTCCATTCTTCTGTCTGTGTCTTCTTGAGAGGTTCCCAGCCCTTCTTTTATTAATCTACTTACCTCTTGTTTAATTTGAATTAATATTTCAGTTTTGGTCCCGATTACGAGGTCCTGAAGATATCTCTTTATGTCCGCTAACGCTGTGTTTGATGTTGCATTTTTGCTGCCCTCAATCTCTTTTGTATTTACCTCTCCTGGATCAATGTTCTCAGGGTTGGGGGATGGGAATTTTTTCTTATTTCTCCCTTTCGTCATGTTTTTGGTTCCTTCCATACAAGTGTACAGTGTAATTCCCAGACCCTTTTCTTGTTAGTTAAGGCTCCTCTAGAGGGCGCAGGCTAGGAGCTTTAGCCCTCTTCAATAGGTTATCAGAGATTAGGGTTCACCCACGGGCAGTGTGCGCTAGCTCCTCCCTTCCGGGCCAGTCAACCTTTGCAGGCCTTCACTGCGTCAGTGTGCACTGATCTCAGGGAAGTAATATTTAGGGACTCACTGGGTCCCTGGCAGGGGCGCAGCCTAGTCCAAGCAGATTCCATCAATCGGCTAGGCGAGGGAAGCAACCAGCTGAAGCCACTTCCTTATGGAGTTAGGGCTGCCCTGCCCAAATCCAACATGTCATCCAGTCGGTTTCCCCTTTCCCGTGGGAGGGTCTTATTCCCATCACTCACCGAGTGTTGATGCCATCCCCGAGAACTGCTGGGCTCCCTGACCTCCGACTTCAGTGAGACTGTGGTGGGAATTCACGGTGCCTCTGGGTGGGTCGCGTGCAGGGCCGGTCTGGGTGAGCTGCACGCCAGGCTGTTCAGCTCTGCGCTCCGGCAGCTCAAGCCAGTTTCTTCGGTGCGGATCGCTTGTTCAGGTCGGGTGGAATTCAGACGTCTGGAGGAGGGTGCCGTGCTCGCTGATCTTATCTTCACTAATAGTAGCCCCAGGACCTCATATTCCAGCGGTTTTTTGCATTTTAGTTTCTTCCTGGGTTGTGAGAGTTCATCTCTCTCTGGGTCTCTCCAGGGTGTTTTATTCTGGCATTTGAGCTGTCTCTCTCAGAGAGGGTCTCTCTCCTGCTACCTACCAGTCTGCAATCTTGTCTTCTCCCCAACTTGGGGCATCTTAAATGAGGCAGTTTTCCCCAACTTGTCCCATGGTCCTACCTGAACTGGCTGCACCATGAGGCCTAACTGTCCTGCCGGTCCTGACCCTTCCCTCTGCAGCTCCCCTGTGGGGCTGGGGTCACACGGTGAAGAGGGACGGCCCGAGCAGGCTGAGGGCTGACTCCAGGAAACGCAGGCACCACCTGGTGCCTGGCCAGGGGCGGGCAGCACTGGACAGGAGGCGGTGGAACACAAACCGTGTCACCGGAGTATCGGTGGTGACACCCGCAGGGCCAGACTAGCAGTGTGCACCCTTTTCCCGGAGCTCACACCCACAGAGCCAACACATTATACAGACTGACAAACAGTCCACCACACGAGCAAAAGTTTCTCTCTTTCCATTCCACAGTTACCTCTTTACTTAAGAGACTTTACTTTTTTAGCGCAGTTTTAGGTTTTACGAAGTCCTCACAGACCTCTTCTCCCCAGTCTTCCCTATTAATATTTTGCAGTTACAATTGATACTAATAATACAGTAACAACTGCAATAAAGTAACCCTAAATAGTATTTACATAATAATTGAAGTAAGTAATTTTAATAAAGTAGTAATGATGTAGCAGTGCACTATTGATAACTAACATCCACAGTACACTCTAAGGGCAGCACTCGGTGGGTGACCTGCTCTGGAATTTGCAAGTGCGTGCCCTTCTCCGTCACCCTTTACCCGTAGAGTGGTGTGGCTGCTCTAAAACTCTTTTGTTCTCCACCTACTCACCTCTCCTGCATCCAGACCTCTGGCAGCCACTAAGCCCTCTCCTGGGTCTGTATGTGTGGCTTTTCCAAAATCTCATTCAGCTGGGCTCGAACACTCTCCGTAGCCTCTTCAGTGGCTGCTTTCACCGAGCTGTAAACACCTGGCAGGAAGTTCTTCCGTGTCTTCTCCTGGCTCAGTGGCTCTTTTTCTTACATCTCTGAATCACATGCTACGGTTTGGATGCACCACAGCTTCCTCACCCACTTAACAACTGACGGCTGACTGCTGACGTCATCTGTCGGTTGCACCCCCACTTATTGCCGATATTGAGAAAAGTCGCTCTCAGAATTTATGTGCAGGTTTCCGTGGAGACAGAAGTTTGTCTCCTCCTTTGGGTAAACAGTTGGGCGCTCAGTTGTTGGGTCAAATGATAAGCATATGTTTAGTATTTTTAGAAACTGCCTGCCTGTCTTCCCGAGTAGCTCTACCGTTACGCATTCTCAACATCAGTGAATGAAATTCCCCGCTGCCCCACAGTCTTGTCAACACTGGGGGTCCTTGTGCGTTGGTCTTGGCTGTCTGAAAAGGTGTGTCGTGGTGTCCCAACATCATTTTGATCTGGCGATCCCGAAGGGCATATGATATTGAGCGTCTCTGCATCAGCTTGTTACCCAGTTTTATTTTGCCCCAAGGGGCTCATGGGGATATTGCTTATTCCAAGCAAAAAGGGACTGGCTTATTGTTACGGAGAAATGTGTTCTCAGACTGATTGGTCCAAACGTTCCCTCAACACATCTGTCAAGCTGACAGGAAGGAGACTAACGCCAAGCATCATTTCCTTTCTTAGATGCTTTCAAACCAGGCAGCATCATCAGTGCTGAAACAAGAGGGAATAATCGATGCCCTCAGAGGGTGTGAGCTGGGAAGGGAGCTTTCCCGGCCATGCCGTTTTCAGGACTGATTTTGTGGTTTCATGGCGGGGAAGGAACCAGCCCACACTGCTGAACGCTTTTCACTGAGATAGACGCTAATTAATTTGAGATGCCTTTTCCATCCACATGTATACTTTAGACCAGACGAGCTAGATGTTAAGGAAGAAAGGAAATCATTATCCCACTGAGGCAGTTTGCTTTTAATTCTATCCAAGTGAAGAAGTTACATTTAAAGTCTGTAAGGTATTTATGAAGACCCACGAATTAACATGTATCTGAGGACAAGCAACTTCAGCAACCAATGAAAAGCGCAGCAGTTCCCACGTCACCAGAAGAGCTCACAGCTGCATGGCAGAAGTGATGGACAGACAGTAGGGGGCCTGGCCCGTGGCCCCAAATAAAAATGCCCCAGCAAGGAGCTTGACTGAGACCCCTGAACTGTCTCCTTCTCTAGCTTGACATTGATGATTGCAATTGTCTGCTTGGAGGGTGCTGCCTGGAAGAAGGAAGAACCCAGAGTGCGACAGCAGGACCAGAGGCTGGAGGGGTCAGTCTGGGATGTCACCAGGCGCTGACGATGCTTGGAGAGTTGGCCGGCTAGTCCTAGGGTCCATCCTGAGACACAGCTCAGTGGCTTTCTTCTAAAGCATCAGGAAACAGTGACCACACTCTTCACATCTACAAAGTTTATGTGTCAGCCAGTATTTTTCCAAAACCCAGATTAGATTCTCCCTAAATCCACCAAAACTTGTGGCGCCAACTATGAGGTTTATCTTTGTTTTTTTTGGTACCGGGGATCAAACTCATGACCTCACGCTTGCCATATGAGGTTTATCTTTATCCTCATCCTGGTCCAGCTGCGATTCCTATTCCTTGAGAAGAGATGGAAAACGAGATGTCTTCACTTAGTTTAGGCTTGTCTTGGCCTGAAGCCTTCATCCACCATGGTTTCTCCTTGCTCTGAATATTATGTAGGGTTCTCTAGATATTTCCTCCAGAACAGAGAGTTTTAACAATCTGTATCACTGTTCCTCAAGCAGCCCTGAAAATACTGGAGAGCCCATTTTTCCAGGAACAGTGAATAACCTGTTTTTCTAGTATAATCCAGAAAGTGATGTGATTTCCAGCCAGGTGAAGGTAGAGAGCACACTAGGAAAGAGGTACCCATGGGTGCACCCCTTCTCTCCTGTGGTCTGCATACACGCAGTGCTCCAGAGAGGTGCTGGACTACTGCCCTTTTCCACTTGGGCGGAATGGTGCCTCGTACTGGCCCAGCTTCCTGGACGATGCAATGTAAAGCCTTGGGTCAGCGCTGGGCATTCCACTGCTGTACTATCCTTTTCGGTCCCTCTTGGCTGTCTCATCTCCCTACTGTGCAGACCACTTCTGCCTTTCCTTTACAGTGGGAGAGAGGTCCACGTCCCAGGATTCCTGCAAGCAGAGATGACTTCTTCATGTTCTGCTTTGTAGATGTAGACGGACACTGACCGTTTGCCAACACATATCCTGACAGACCACTCTGTGCAGAGGAACACTTGTATTTCCCCATTAGATATATATTCTTCTATGTGCAAAGTGACTGTGTTAGGAGAGGCAAGAATTAAATAAGTAACCTGTAACATGGCATCTGCATCCTATCTGACAGACGAGATGCTTTTATCAATGAAAGATGAGCATCCAAGCCTGCCCTTGACTCAGTCATCAGAGTCAGCAGGGTTATAAAATGTGACTTTCCAGTTCCATGTTATTCAGAGAAGAATGGACAATGTCATTAAAAAAAATAAAGCTGGTGTAAGTGGTCTGCTTTCCCAATTGCTAAACTGGTTTACAGTTGATTGACAGTATTCATTAGTCTAGATTTCACTGCTACAGAGAAAGTTCCAGAAGTTCAGAATAACTATTTCGCTGACTTAGCATTTCTATTTATTTTCTTCTGACCAGAAATTTATTTTTATATTTCTGACAGTTTATTTTTCAAAAATAAATCCAGAAGTTTCTTTCTTTCCTTCCTTTTTTTTGGTAGTGGGGATCGAATGCATGACCTCACACTTGCCAGCAGGCACTTACGCTGCTGAGCTAAATCCCTGGCCACTCTAGAAGTTTATTGCAGAGAAATAATTATTTTAATGTGCCGGGGGTTTAGCTCAGTGGAGTAGGCACCTGCCTGGCAAGCGTGAGGTCATGAGTTCGATCCCTGGTACCAAAAAAAAATTTTTTTAAATACAATTTCTCCATGGTCACACACGATCCTTATTTTATTTTTAAGCAAATTCAAATTTTGCATTGTGTTACATAGTTATATTAGGAATTATTTGTGCAAAACAGATTTTCCTCCCGGAATTTCACAAGCTGATAGTGAGTTCTGTTCTTTTTAAAGACATTTTTTATTAATGCCTATTAACTTTTACACGATATTGGATTAAAATGTGGAATACCCACACATGCATATATTTTCATCATATCCACCAACCCATTACCCTCCCTCATACCCTCTCTCCATTGCTCCTTTCCTCTTGCTTAATAGTAGTCTCCTCTCTACCTTCATGTCACCTTTTTTAGATCCCACATCCTTGTCTGAGTCTGGCTTATTTTACTTAGCATTCTCCAAGTCTTTCCATTTTCCTGCAAGTTACACAATGTCATTCTGCTTTACAGCAATTAATACTCCACCTTGTCTATCTGCCACCTTTTCTTTATCTTCCGTCTGTTGATAGGCGGCTTGACTCTCCCCTCGTCTTGGCCATTGTGAACTGTGCCACAGCAAACAGAGGCATGGGGAGGCCCCCAGGGCAGGAAGACTTTAATTCTTTGGGTGAGTACCAGGCAGTGGTACGGGTCACATGGTGGTTCTATTAATGAGGTGTCTCCTCATTAATATCTATAGTGAACGTGCTATTTCACATTCCTGCCAGCAGTGTAGAAAGGCTTCCCGCCGCCTCCTCCCCAGCATGGACTGCTTTGTGTTCCTGAGATGGCGACCACTCCAGTGTGGTTTTCATTTGAATTTCACTACTGTCTAAAGACTGAACAGCTTTTAACCCACATTAATTTCATTTGCCCACTTACTGATGGAGCTACTTGGCTTTTTACCGTTAAGCATTTGGAGTTTTTTATACACTATAACTCTTGCTGTTAATCCTACCTTGTAACAGTAGCTGCAAAGAGTTTCTCCCACTCTGTGGCTGGCTCTTCATTTGGTTGGTTGCTTTCCTTTCTGTGCAGAAATGCTTCAGTTTGATGTAGTTCCATTTTTTTTGATTCTTGGTATTATTCTTGGTGCTATTGATGTTCAGTTTGGGAAGTCCTGGGCTGGGCCTATGGATTTCTGTGTTTCTCCTATGCTCTGTTCTAGCAGTTTCAGAGTTTTTGGTCTTATACCTAGGTCTCTGATCCATTTTGGATTGATTTTTGTACAGGTTAAGAGACACAGATCTAGTTTCAACCTTCTACGCCTGGATCTCCAGTTTATCCGGCACCGTTTTTAAAGGCTGTCTTTCCTAACGTATGCTTTTGGTTCTTTTGTAAAGAATTAGACAGCTATCCTATGTGGGTTTGTGTCTCTGTCGTCTATTCTATCCACCTGCCTGTGCTGAGTTTTGTACAGTACCGTAATGTTTTTGTTACTATGGATCTGTAGTATAATTTGAAATGTATTGTGATGTCTCCAGTCTTTCTGTTTTTGCCTGTATTTGCTTTGTCTACTCTAAGTGTTTTGTGTTTTCACATAAACTTTAGAATTGCTTTTTTCTAGTTCTGTTAGGAGTGTTTGGAATTTTGATGGCAATTCCATTGAAAATCTGCAGATTCCATTGAAAATCTAGGTTGCTCTTGGTAGTATGACCATTTTAACAATATTGATTCTGCCAACCTAAGACCATCTAAATCTAAATTTACCCTAACAAGCCCGAAGCCTAGACACAAGAAATAACATGCGTATGTCTTCTCAGTGTCTGCAGTTCAGGAGCTGAGCTCTGCACCTCCCCGGGCCCTGGTCCAGTGAGCGGGGCTGTGGTCTCATCCAGGGCTCACTGAGGGCGAAGGGCTTGCCTCCTCATGCACATGGTGGCTGGTGACATTCAGCGCCTGTGGACACAGCAGTGAAGTTTCCCTTTCCTGCTGGACATCTGCTGGAGCCGGTGCTCCTCCTCCCCCACGATCTTCTCCATGGGAAGCTCACAATGCAGCAGCTGCTTCTTCAAAGCCAGCGAGTGAGAGCACATCTCTCATTGGTAGCGACTGCACCCAAACACACCATAATCACACATGGCCTGTCACCTTTGCCATAATGAGCACCAGGAGGCAGGACCATAGGGGCCTCTGTATGTTCAGTCTGCTACAATAATGCATCTGCTGTTGTGTCACCTCTGTGTGTGCCGAAGTCACGCTAAGAGCGGGAGATAAGGAAGTAAAGGTGCCCGGGGACTTAAAAAGGTGTCAGTGAGTCAGGACCACAGCTCAGCAGAGACTCAGCAGTGAAGGGAGTGCAAAGTTGAGCATCCAACAGGAGGGTTGAGTGCACCGATAATGTGAATATTATTTTTAACGTTCGTTAAGTACACCCACGTGGCAGTGCAGGAAATCATTCCAGAGGTTATGCTTCTGCTGTTCACAACTCTTCCAGGTACTCCATGCTGGTATGACTATTTTGCTTTGCAAATGAGGAAACTGAAATGCAAAATATTTCAGTGGCTTGTTCAGGGTTGCAGAGATATGAAATTTTGTGGAGCCAGGTGGCGGACCAGTTACTCTTAAACACTCTCTGTGTCCTGTCTGCACTAGTGTCATGCTGTGCTATGTTGGAGACTGAGGGTGGGGGTGGACAGATGGACGAGGGGTCTCCTCCAATTCAGGGTGCGTTCATGACTTTCCCGAGACTCCTGACTTCTTAGGCAGCCTGGTGGTTTGTGTCTGACACTGTTGAGCCCCAGTGAGGAGTCACAGGGATAGATGTGACCTGAGTCAGGAGCCAGGCTAAGCCACATACCAGATGTCTAGACCCCTGAGGGCAGGGTGGCCTCAGTGGGACAAGAGGCTTGTACTGTCCACAGAACAAAAGGGGCCAGTCATCAGAGTGCCTGGCCAGGGGCAATAGCAGACATTCATCAGCCGTAAGCTCCAGGGTGGTGGCCAGGCTGGAAGCAAAGCACCTTTTCTGGTGATGGGTTTGGCTGAGGGTGCTGAGAGGTGGCGTCTCTGGGGATCAGCTCCCCAAGGTCCTTCATAGCAGCCCTAGGCATCTCCAGAAAATAGCAAGATGCCAGGTTCTCTTCAAAGAGTTCAGCTTATTTGCATCATATCTGATGTCTCCACTATGAGTTGGGAATTTCATTACTTTTGGAATCCAGATTGTGTGAAGACCTGACTGGTGGCAGTCTCTGAGAGCTGTGGGTCTTTCTCTGGCTCCCACAGTTACACCCAGTAGGCATCAGGGCAGACTTGGTGTCCAGCTGGCCAGCAGGAGGGCACTGCCTGCTGTGATACCTTCCCAATGGGGGGACTGCTGGACACCCAGCCCATGCGGCACATCCCTCTGGCCCGTGATGTCCATCCAGGCTGGCTCCCAGTGGGGCAGGGTGTCCCGTGACGAATCTGTCCAGGCTGAAGCTGTGAGCCAGACACATCCCCACTCTTTGTAAGCTGACAGTGGCGGCTGTGTGTTACTGCCTTGAGAGCTGACTTGCATGTGATCTAGCCCACGGCATGCTGGAGTCCAGGAGACCCATCCTGGATGGGAAGGTGGCTGCTGGGGGACCTGAGAGGGCCTGCATTGCAACAGGGGCTGGGAACAACGGGTCAGGGGTGTGGGTGCGGCAACTCCTGGCCCAGGGGCTCGATGGCACACAAGGGGCGGGTGACACACTTCAGATGGACATCTGTGTAAGGTGGGAGGGCATGATGCCAGCAGAGGCCAGAGCCGGGCATCAGCTGACCCAGACCCTGTAAGATGCATGCCCTGTGCCTTCTTTGGATCTGTGTCACTCCTTTGACCTGACACTGTTTTGGTCACTTATCTGTTTGTCCTCCCAACTGGGTGTGGCACGCTGTGGGTTGAGCAGAGTGGGTGCACCCTGGCTGGAGACCCAGAGCCTAGGCAGTTCCTATCCTTGTGGAGTAAAGCTTTAGCGGACAGGAGGCTGGCTGGTCCTGCAAGGGGCAGAAGATGCAGGGCTGCATCTCTCCCTGAGGCCCTGAGGACTTTCCAGGATGGGGCTCAGTGTGCAGCCCTGTTCTTATATCGATGTGTTAATCCACTGAGTACAGTGTCCCCATGATCCAATCACCTGCCCACAGCCCCTTCCCTGAACACGTGACGCTGGGAGGACATTTTCCATCTAAACCGTGACAGACTGTGAATCAAAAGCTCACGTGGCCTCTTTCACGTGGGACACCAGTTTCAGATGTTTCAGGATCGAACCAAGGGCTCTCAGTAAAGCGTGGGCCCCTGCCCTGATTTTCTCATTTGAGTGAGAAGTAAGATAGGTGATTTATCTACTGAGCAAACATGTTTAGAACCTCAGCTAAGTTCCTTACCAGGTATGGGGTGGATTACAGTGGACAGGGGACCTCAGCATGCTGCCGCCCTTCTCCAAGCCTGGTCAAGGGCCACATGGCCCAGAGGAAACAGAATGTGAGCCGTGAAGAGCACTGGAGAGAGCCCTTCCTGGCTTGTCACGATCTGGGGAGTTTATATTCGTAGTTCCAAGAGAAAGTCATTGGAATTCTGGGGAGTTAATCCCAGTCTACCACCTCCAGTGCAACCCAAGGAGAGAATAAAAGCACTAAGACATATTTATAATTGTGGACAGCAAAAGGGTCCGAAATCCAGCCAGGATGAAAGTTCCCAAGAACAAAGGCCCCACCCAAGGGTCCAACCCGGGTTTTACTAATTCTCCACAAGGGGAGTGGCTCGGGGATGAGTGACAGTGAGTGGCAGGAACTACAGGAGTGCTGTGAGCTGGGTCAGGTAGGAGGCCTGAGCTCACTTCTGCGATATGCAGAGAGCAATTGGCATAGCACAGCTGAGGTAGTATCTAATGTCTTGGGGTTAGTGCTTCAGTACTGAGGTACACTCTTCTCCGCCCGGGAAGTCATAACCTCTTATCTCACAGCTGGATCCCAGGTGACATCGTGGAGTGATGCTCTTCATCTTGGCCTGCTCAATTACGTCTTTTGGGAGTCACTGGGCAGGGAAACAGCAACTGTCGCCTTGCTTCAGCCATTACGCATCAGCTCCTCAGCCAGCCCAATTTACACTGCTGTCTTGGCTGCTTTTCTCTCTGCTGGGACAACACCCCTGATACCCAAAATGAAGGAAGGGAAAGTTTACGTAGCTCACTGTTTGTGGAGGTTTTGGTCCATACTCAGCTGGCTCCAAGGCAGAGTGGCATGGCACAGGAGCAACACTTCAAGACAACAACCAGCAAAAGCAGCCAGAGCAAAAGGGTGGAGAGCGCTCTTTAGGACCTGAACCTCTTGGACCCGCAGAGTGGCCCGGGCTGTTTGGATTGAAAGTCTGCGCAGACTGGCATCTCGGCGCGACTGTTTGGGACTGGTAGGCCCGCCCTTCATCCGCCGGCTGCCTGGAGACTGGCATCTGGGCCAGGTCTGTTTGGGCCCATAGCCCCGCCCTTCACCCCCAGGAAACCTCCCAGAGACCAGCATCACGGCCTGTCTCTTTGGGACCCGAACCTCTCGGACCCGCAGAGTGGCCTGGGCTCTTTAGATTGGGAATATTGTGGAGGCTGGCATCTTGGCCAGGTCTGTTTGGGACTGGGAACTTTGCAGAAACCAGCATTTTGGCCTGACTCTTTGGGACCTGTAGGCCCACCCTTCACTCACAGGGAACCTCCTGGAGACCTGCCTGGGACAAAGCACGGTGGCCTGGCCTGCCTGAGATTCCACAGGCTCCGGGTTGATCACACCCAGCATTCGCCTTACAACTTAGGGAGCCAGGAGCCCACAGAGGGGAGGTAGGACCCTGTGAGGAAGCCAAGAGCCTGTGGGGGAGCCACTGCCCCTCAAGGAACTGAGGGTGCAAGAGGTAATTCATCACACATGCAGAGAAAGCTTTGGAACACCACTCAAAGCAAGGAAATATAGAAAAATGACAAAAGGAAAGACAAAAAGGCAGGCTCAAAGCCCTAGCCCTCCCCAAGAAAGCTTAGAAGCCGTGTACCTAGAAGAAAAAAGAACGCATACACCTGAAATGTCTGAAATGATATCAAATGAAATAAATATGCAAATAGGGAAAGCTATGGAGAAATTCAAATCAGAAATACTTGCCAGGTAAAAGAAGAACTGATAAAAATAGTGAAAGAAATAGTGAATGCATCTAGTGAAAACACAGCTAACAAATTAGAGGAACAAAGCAAACAGATAGAATCCCTGAATGAACAATATAAGAAACAAACAGAATGCATAAAACAGATTCAAAGAGATATACAGGAAATCAAAAATTCTATTGAAAGCTGTAAAAACCGCCTCAATGAAAGTGAAGATAGAATTTCAGACCTCGAAGATAAGATTGCAGCCAGTGAGGAGGAAAGACAAGATCTTTTAAAAATAACAAAGAATCAGGAAATAACAATTCAACACCTCCAAGATGATGCAAAGAAAAATAACATAAGATTAATAGGGATAAATGAAAAAGAAGGGGACAGCCCAAATGATATCAAGAGGATATTTACAGAAGTAATAGCTGAAAACTTCCCAAACATGACAAGAGAAACAGACATCTGGATAAGTGAAGCATATAGAACTCCAAACAGCCATAACCAAAATAAAACTACACCCAGAC
>PVJX010044861.1:0-12995 GCA_004027295.1 Dolichotis patagonum | reverse complement strand
GCTTTCCTTGATAGGTGACTTGTGCCTTTTCTCCAACAGCTTTTAGTATTCTGTTTTTATGTTGTATGTCTGAGATCTTAATTATTATGTGTCTAGGTGTTGTTTTATTTTGGTTGTAAGTGTTTGGCATTGTATATGCCTCACTTATCTGCATATCAGATTTTTCCCCATGTTTGGGATATTTTCTTGTGTTATTTCTGTGAATATTTTACTTATGTCACTTGTATTGACTCCAGGGCCTTCACTAATGCCTATTAATCTTATATTGTTGCTCTTGGCATCATCTTGAAGCATCTGGATTGTCATTTCATGCTGCTTTGTTATTTTTAGAAATTCTGTCTTTTCATGATCACTAATTGCTATCCTGTCTTCAATGTCCAAAATCATATCCTCTCTTTCACTTAAACGGTTTTGCATGCTTTGAGCAGGATTTTTTGTTTCTTGGATGTCTCATTCAGCTTGCTTCATGAATTCTGCTTATTTTCTGTACTGTTCATTCAGGGTTTCAATGAGTTTGCCATGTTCCTGTACTTTTTTCTCTATTTCTTCTTTTGCTTTGCTCAGCTTTACTAAGGTTTACTAAGATTGTTACTTCTATCTTTACCTGGGAGTGTACTTCTAATTTGATTTCCTCTATGGCTTCACAGAGTTGTTTTTTTATTTTACTTGC
The DNA here is from genome assembly GCA_004027295.1 of Dolichotis patagonum. Taxonomy (NCBI): domain Eukaryota; kingdom Metazoa; phylum Chordata; class Mammalia; order Rodentia; family Caviidae; genus Dolichotis; species Dolichotis patagonum. Next base: position 12,325 of record PVJX010044861.1, on the reverse strand, counting down.
TATCTTTTCAGAGATTTCCAATGTGCTACTTTTGGGGTCCTCTATTGCAATGTCTCCTGTACTTGCACCTGGTGGACTCAATGTTTGAGATTGCATTTTGCTTTTTCATTTTGCCATTTTCCCCTTTTGAGTTAGTGTTTGGTCCTTCAGTCCCACTAGTGTCAACTGTTGGTAGTGTGTATCTTCATGTCCTACTGTAAGGTTGATGTTTGTCCAATTGCTTGGTCCTACAATCAATAGGTGGGCCAGTCACCTGACTTACTGCTGCAGGGCGGTTGGGTGAGTCCTGTATTCTTCCTGGGCTGACAAGCCTAGTAGTATTGATGTAGGTCAACTTTTAGTTCCTGATAATAGTTTATCTTCAGGTTATTCCAGGTCATCAAAACTTCCTGACTATTGTGTTTGTTTTGGCTGATGCCCTATTGTGTCACTATTATGTGCCTGTGTGTTTCATAAGTGCTTTTGATTTTCTTCAAGTTGGGGGAGTCCTTCTTGGCACACTCCTCACTCTGCCTTAAGTTTTCTGTGTGTAGGAAGGGGTTACCCTCACTCTTGTCAGACTTGCCAAGGTCTTACAGTTAGTTGGAGGGAGCTTTATTACTGTCCCTATTTACCCACTGTACACTTCTATTTTAAGGGCATACTAACCTCATTGACTGAAGCCAGCTGAGAGCATGTTTTGGTGAGGCAGTCACTTAATCTCCCTTCAAGGTAGCACAGATAGTCTGCTGTAGTCCAAGGTTCCTCTGGGTGCAGAGTTCCAAATTTGCCCCATGCACTGGGATTTTACAGAGGTGCATGCAGCCAGGGCCCAGGGTGGGTTCTGTGCCCTGCTGGCTGCTTGGCATTCACTGAGCATAGTCTGGTTAGGCCTACTGGTCCCTCTTGTGTGCCTTGGGGTGGTATCAGATGCAGGACATGGTCTTACTGTCTGGGCATGGAGTTCCAAGCTTGCCTGGTGTGTGCTGGGATTCTGCCACTGGGGCACACACAGGCACACAGTCAGGGCCCGCAGTGGGTTCCCCGGCCCAGCAGGCTACCACATCTTTTTTATCCATTCCTCAGCTGATAGGCACTTAGGTTGTTTCCAAGATCTGGCTATTACAAATTGTGCTGCTTTAAAGAAGGGTGCACATATGTCATTGTGGTATGATGTTTTCAGTTCTCCTGGGAATATGCCTAGAAGCTGGGCAAATGGGACTTCCAATCCCATTAGCTGGGTCAAATGAGACTTCCAATCCTAGCTTTTTGTGTAATCTCCAGAATGATCTCCACAGTGCTTACACCTATCTACACACTCACCAACAGTGCAGAAGAAAGAGTTCCTTTTTCCACACAGCCTCTCCAGCACTTGTTGGTAGATTTTTTTTTATCATGGCCATTCTTTCTGGAGATGGATCCTCAGTGTGGTTTTAATTTGCATTTCTCTGATGACTAATTATGATGAACATTTTTTCATGTATTTATTTGCTATTCATATTTCTTCATCTGAGAACTGTGTATTAATCTTGGATGCCCATTTTTGGATTGGGTCTTTGAATTTTGAGTGTCTGATTTTTAAAAATTCTTTATAAGTTCTAGACAGAAGTCCTTTGTCTGAGGGACAGGACAGTTCACTAAGATTTTTCTCAGTTTGTGGGTTTTCTTTTCACTATGCTGGAGATTTTTTTGACATGCACAAACTCTTTAATAAGACATGATCCCAATTATCGATTCAGAGAAGTATTTCCCATGAGGTTTGATTCTTGTTTATGAATTCTCTACCTACCCTTATGTCTTCAAGATATTTAACTACTTTCTCTTCCAGCAGATTTGGTGTTTCTGTTTTAATATTTAGATCTTTGATCCATTTAGATTTTAGTTTTGTACATGGTGATAGGCATGGGTCTAGTTTTAGTTTTTGGCATATGGATAGCCAATTTTTCCAGCACCATTTATTAAAGAGATTATTGTTCTTCTAGCGAACATGTTTGGCCCCTTTATCAAAGATAAGGTGGTTGAGTGTGTTTGTGGTAGTCGTTGTATCTTCCAGTCTATTCCATTGATCCTCAGATTTGTTTTTATTCCAGTACTATGTTGATTTTATTACAGTAGCTTTGTAGTATAACTTCACGTCAGGGATTGTGATGCCTCCTGCCTTGCCTTTGCTGCTTAGAATTGTCTTTGCTATTATAGGTTTCTTCTGGTTCCAGATGAATTTTAGGAGTGATTTCTCTAGATCTATGAGGTATGTTAATGGTATTTTCATTGAAGGCTCAGTTTTTTTTTATTTTAAAGGTTGTAAAATTTAACACAACAAAACAGAACAAAATGTGACATAAGAAAGCATAAATCTCAAAGCTAAACAAACAGAGATCTTCATTATCTATCATATTGTCTCCTGTTTTCTTCCAAATGGTTGTCCATATCTTTGTATACAGATAGTTCATACAAAAAAACATAGCCAATCTTTCACAATATGCCCAGTTCACTGGCTCCCACTTGCTAGGGGGTGAGTGCACAGGACTGGGGACAGGACGATATGAGATGTTTGATTTTCAGCCTACATGCTGGCAGGCTCACAGCCACTCACCAGAGAAGGGGGGAGTTCCTTGTTTTCCCAGCACCCCTGGTGGCTGCACGGTGCAGGTCCCGAGATGCCAGGGTCTCACTCTTACAGGCCGAGGAAGCCTGCCACACTCACAGCCACTCACCAGAGAGGGGAGGGATTCCTTGTTCTCTCGGCATGCCAGGTTGCTGCATGTTGGAGACCACTACAAAGCTGCTCTGAGAAGGATTTAAATTTTACTAATTGGCTTTCTACGTTTATATGTGAGTCTGTCCAAGGCCTCAGCTCCAATCACTGGTCTTGGCTGAGACTTGTAGTGGCCTGTGAGGCCAGAGATACCTCAAAGGGCAAGATAAGGCCACAGCTGCAGACACTTGGCTCCAACCCCAGTTAACAAGATAAAGACTGCAACTTCAGAAATTACTCATGCAGTATCAATCCTACCATAAATGTCAATTGCAGATAGGACAGTTCTCCTAAATTGGCATAATTTCCTACTTGGAGAAGTCTTTGAAGTGACTCCCAACATCCTGCTCATTATGTATGCTTTCCTCAGTTTCCCTGCCTTTTATCCTAATAAAGTGGGCTAATCCAGAGAAGCTTTAGTCTTAGCCCTCAGAGTCTTGAGCTTAACTAAAGGGTTTTGACCCTCCTTGAGCCCTAAAAAATCATACAATTTTCTCTTTTTATTTAACCTCTGCCATACACTCGCTTGGGAGATCAGCAATCTAGGTCAGCACTCCATAACTGGTGCCCAGAACAGGGACCTGAAATCCTTGGACTAGGAATTTTAGCCTGAATAAGTAAGTCCACCCAGAGTGGAAAGATTTGGATATGGAGAAGGCCTTCACAGGAGGAAAACTTTTTTTTTTTTTACAGGATGAAAAATTTGCTGGGGATGCCTGGAGAGAAGAGAAGAGACTGAAGAAAAAGGGTGAGTCTTCCCACTGTGAAAAGCCATTTTATCTGGGAGTAAAATATGGGGCAAAAGTTTCAGTGGAGGAGCAAAGCTATTTACAACTGCTCCAAAGACTGCTTAAATGCTCAGGGGCTCTTGTTCCAAAGAAAGACTTTAAAAAATGTTAAAAGAGGTAACCAAATATAATCCATGGTTTCCTCAAACAGGCACTGTAGAAATTGATATTTGGGAAAGGGTTGGGAAAAAATCTTAAAAAGGCACACAAGGCAGGACAAATCATTTCCCCTGAAACGTTTTCAACTTGGAATCTGGTCCGTTCAGTTTTAAGTCTTTAAAGAACTCACAGTCAATAGTCTGTGATTCAGACACAGGAAAAATAGAGCTCCCTGCTGAGGCACCTGCCACCAAAATAAAATCCTTAGAGGAATCATTTCAGCAGGAGCTGGAACCTTTACAAAAAATATCTCATACAGCTCTATCCAGAAACTTACAGGTAGTGCAGGAAGAGGCAGCCCCATGGGGAGAAAACAATACCCTCCCTGCTTGCTTCCCAGCTGGAATTGAAAGAGATGCTGATGATCAGGAGTATTTTGTTCATAGGCCTTTTGAAATACAACTGCTAAAAAAATCTTAAAGTGTGGTTAACAATGGAGTCCAAAGTCCATTTACTGTGGGTCTCCTACAAAATATTTTGGATACATATCAATTGACACCTTATGATATCAAGCATTTGGCACAAACATGCCTGTCTCCTGCTCAATTTCTTCATTTGCATGTAAAGTTAAAAACTCTTGTTTCAGATCAGGCACATAAAACCAGAATGGGTCCCAATCCACGTCCAGCAATAAGTGAGGAAATGCTTTCTGGGACAGGGATATATGCACTACTTGAGAAGCAGATCCGATGCCCTGAAGATCTGTTCCCACAATTGGCAGATTTAGTAAAAAAAAAAGCATGGACAACTATTCCAGAGGACCAGGCTCCAGTGATGTCCTTTTTACATTTTCTACAAGGACCCCAGGAACCTTTACCCAATTTGTGGCAAAATTACAAGAAGCCGTTTTCAGACAGGTATCAAACACAGAAGCTGCAAGCATTTTAACTTTAAAATTAGCATATGAAAATGCTAATAGGGATTGTAAATAGGCTTTAAATCTTGTAAAGTCAACTAATGATTTAACAACATATATTCGAGCATGTAAGGACATTGGAACTGAGTCTTACAAGACAACTATGATGGCTCAGGTTATGGCTGGTTTTGCAAATGCAAAAAGGAGTAATATAAAATGTTTTAACTGTGAAAAAATATGACATACTAGAAAAAATTGCAGAGTTCTTGGTAGATCTGAATGGACAGATGCCGCAGCTGCAGCACCTCAAGAGAAACATGCCTCTGGTGAGAGGGACTCAGGTTCCGCACCTGGACTCTGTCTGAGATGCCAAAAAGGGAGGCATTGGGCCAAATATTGTCATTCTAAATTCCATATGGATGGTACACCATTACCAAAAAAATGAGATGAAGGCCTTTCCTCAGGCCAGCAAAACAACAGAGGAGGCACAACCTGTGAGTCAGAATCTCAGTCAGATTTACCCAGTGCAAACTCACCAGCAAATTCAAGAACAACTTCAAAGGTGGCTCCCTGGAGAGATGTTAACTCACTCACAAGAGGGACAAGCCAATGCACAGGATTAGAGCTACCTGCAGCTTGCAGTCACTCTTATTGGAGGTGACAAGCCCACCCCAATTCCCACAGGAATTTGGGGTCCCTCACCTGAAGGAACAATTGGTCTTACACTGGGAAAGGCTGATCTAAATTTAAAAGGAATAACTATTGTGCTTAGTGTGATTGATGGTGATTGGAGAGATGAAATACAAGTTCTTGCATGTGCTATGCATATCTGGGTTTTTGAACAGGGAGACTATGGGCCTCAGTTGATTTTGTTACCTGTAGAGAAGCCTTCTTTTGTTAAGTATAGACAGCTCAAGAGGGAAGAAGACCCTCAGAGCAAGACTACAAAAAGAGAAATTTATTTTATACAAGAAGTGACTAAAAACAGGCCTATGTGTTTTATAAAAATTAATGGGAAATACTTTGAAGGTCTAATAGACATCAGTGCATATGTGTCTGTAATTTCATCAGAACAATGGCCTGCCATGCGGCCAACATAAAGGGCTCCTACCTCCCTTATCATACTGGGAGCCCCTCTGCATGTTTTAAAGAGTGCCTCACCTTTGCCTTATGAGGGACCAGAGCAAGAAAAAGGTTTCTCTTTACCTTATGTGGCACCTATTCCAGTTAACTTGTGGGGAAGAGATTTGTTACAAAAGTGGAAATCAGTGCTGACTAGGGATTCTGATTTTAAAGCTGAACAAACAAGTTCTAATTTGGAAACTGAGCAAATAGATTCACATCCTAAAATTAAGAAAATGATGATTAAAATGGGATATCAGAAAGGCAAAAAGAGCCTGTTAAGATTACACCTAAAGATGACAGGCAAGGTATTGGATATCAGCAGGTTTTTTTGACAAGAGCCATTGATGCTCCCCCCCACAAAAAAAAACAGCCCTGTCTTTAAAATGGAAAACTAAAGAGCCTGTCTGGGTAGATCAATGGTCCCTTAAAAAGGAGAAGCTAATTGAATTATGCAAATTAGTGAAGACCAATTGCAGCTAGGACTTTTAGAAAGCTCAGTTAGCCCTTGGGATACTCCTTTCTTTGTTATTCCAAACAAGTCAGACAATTGGAGGTTGTTACAGTATTTAAGAGATGTAAATGCCTGCTTACTTCCTATGGGGGTGCTGCAGCCAGGACTGCCAGATCCAACTGCAGTTCCCACAGACTGGCCTCTCATCATAATTGATTTAAAAGATTGCTTTTTTTAACATTCTTGTTTTTTCCATAGATGGACCAAGTTTTGGCTGTTCCATGCTTAATTTAAACTTTAAAAGATCAATACAGCTAATAATGTGGAAGCCAGGTTATGCTTGTGTCTTAACAGGTGAAAGATCCATGAAAAATATGCAGCCTCAATGGAAGACACAACCAATGCTGAGGACAGCTTTAGGTGATGGTTCCACCAACCCGAGCCTCCAGAGAACTGCAAATCAGCCAGAAAATCATTCTCCAGCTCTCCTGAAAGACCAGGAGAGAGGACAAGTGATCCAGTGGAGTGACACACAAGCAACAATTCATGAGGCTAGAGACATTGACACCAGAAGGGGAATTCCACCAACCCCTGAAAATATTTTGGTTGCCTTAATGGCTCTGTTGGTGGTATCTGTATGTATAACACCTGTCTCAGGAGTTGAGTATTGGATTTATGTCCCTAATCCACCATTGCTCAGACCTACTACTTGGGAAGATTCTCCACCTGAGATTTATCATGAGCCAGACATGACTGGTCCTAAGTTAGATGCCATCCCAGGTCCAGTCATCCCTATTGATATGCCAGACAAGGCAACTATTAATTACACTTCACATTTTGTCTTTCCGCCACTAAGTGTTGAAGATGCTACAGTTCAATCAAACCATTGCCATGTTGCTCACCAACAAATATGGGGGAATACACCGTAGAACAACTGGTAGTTATCACCCTGGGATCTACACATACCCCAGGACATGCAACAGATTTATGGAAGCCAAAGTTACCTATCTGCTCTGCAATTAGCCCCTTACAGATTCATGAAGAGGCTGTTTTGCCTTGGACTGCTTGTCGGGCCAGGGCAGGAATTAAAGGAAAATTAGGACAATATGAGTTTATTGATTGGAGTCCATGGGGAGAACTTGCTGGAAGGACAAAAAATACAGGCCCATGGTAGGCCTTAAATTGGACATATTCAGACTAAGTAATCTCTACCTGTGCAACGTGTAAATTGAACTGGTTTAGGACTTAGTACCCTCATGCCTTGCTTAATCTATGGTACACAAGAAGGACCCATACGACAGTCTTTCTAGAAACTGGCTCTACCTTTTAGAAAAGGGAGCATATGGACTGGTAGGGATTTTAAATCATGTGATAAATTTATAAATTAAAACATTATAAGACTTTCCAACCATATATTTACATTTATAGTCCTTAGGTATTCTTATATGGCACTGTATCTTGGAATTTAAATTCTTTCAAGTGCTCAAATTTCACCTTGAGCCACAGTGTAAGACCAGGAGCTGTTCATGGACAGACATTATTGATAATGGGTCACATGCCAGGAGTTTGGATCCTCGCAAATCTCACCAAAACATGGTCCTATTCTCCAGCATCACATTTGCTACATATACTAGTAAAATGCCTGACACACAGAACAAAAAGAATGCTTGGTTTAATTATTTCAGGAATTGTCTCTCTGGTTCTCCTGATTTCCAGTGTGGCAGTTTCTTCAGTAGCCATTACACATTCTGTACAGAGAGCACATTTCATAGATAATTGGACAAAAACTGCTGATTAAGCATGGAAAATACAACATGATATAGATGCCAAATTGCAGACACAGCTTAACATGATGGAAACTTCTGTATTATGGTTGGGAGACAATGTAGAGAGTTTACAACTGTTACAAGGATTAAAATGCCATTACAAGGCCACTCGTTTCTGCATGACTCCCTTGCCTTATAAAAAAATCTATGCATCCTTGGGAGGATATAAAGAAACATATACAAGGAGCTACCCATCAAATTGTTAGTACGGATATTGATGTACTCCAGAAAGAGGTGTTATCAATGTCCCAACAAACCCCAAAATTTGACAAGCAAATTCAAGATTGGGAAAAATTTTCTTATACTTTGGTCAATTAAATCTATTCAACTATCTGAAGGCACACTTCTGGCTTTATGTTGGTATGCTTTGAGAAATCTGCGTGTTTCTCCTGATTCTATTCATAGTCTGTCAAAGAGGAGCCAAGACAGGCCTACTCCTAGACAACATTCAACCATGCCTTTCCCTGATTGAGCTGTTGTTACAAAAACAAAAGGGAGGAGATATTGGAGACCACTACAAAGCTGCTCTGAGCAGGATTTAAATTTTACTAATTGGCTTTCTATGTTTATCTGTGAGTCTGTCTTAGGCCCCAGCCCCAGTCCCTGGTCCTGGCTGAGGTCTGTAGTGGCCTGTGAGGCCAGAGATACCTCAAAGGGCAAGATAAGACCACAGCTGCAGACACTTGGCTCCAACCCCTGTTAACAAGATAAAGACTGCAACTTCAGAAATTACTCATGCAGTATCAATCCTACCATAAATGTCAATTGCAGATAGGATAGTTCTCCTAAATTGGCATAATTTCCTACTTGGAGAAGTCTTTGAAGTGACTCCCAACGTCCTGCTCATTACCTATGCTTTCCTCAGTTTCCCTGTCTTTTATCCTAATAAAGTGGGCTAATCCAGAGAAGCTTTAGTCTTAGCCCTCAGAGTCTTGAGCTTAACTAAAGGGTTTTGACCCTCCTTGAGCCCTAAAAAATCATACAATTTTCTCTTTTTATTTAACCTCTGCCGTACACTTGCTTGGGAGATCAGGGATCTAAGTTTGGACCCAATAGCCACATGGTGCAGGCCCTGAGACCCCAGGGTCTCTCTCTTGCAGGCTGCCAAAGCCTGCCACGCTCACAGTCACTATTTCTTTCTGATGAATTGCCCATTACATTTCCAAAGTTCTGAAATGGCCAACAGACCACAGAAGGAGTTCTCTTTAGGATCCTGTTTGAGACCAGCAGCTATAGCAATCTGCTGGCCTTCATTCAGTGCCAGAAGGCCCATTTTTTTTAACAAACCATGACTACATTTATGAAAACATGTCCTATAATGCAGCCCAAAGTTTAGGGCTTTTTTTCACCCTACATTTCACCATTCTTCACCCACAAACTTTTCTTCTTCTTCCAAAGATCCAAACATGGGGATTCTGGAACTATACTACCTCTGACAACAAAAAAAGATGTTTCTGACCCTTCACAAAGGATTACTTCCCAACATTCAATCTTTCTCTCTTGACCTCTTACCTTCCTCATCACCTTCTCATCACACTCTGGTCTCACTCACCATACCCCAGCTTGTTAATCACATCTTCTAGTTCCAAAAATCTGCTGCTCAGACACCTAGCACTATAGATCTTTCCAATTGCTGGCTCTGTCTTCCCTTTTAGCAAAACTTATACATGGCCTGTCCTGTCACTCTAAACACCTCCACACTCCAAATGAAGCACAAAGCCAACATTGTGAGTAGTCTGAGTCTAGCTCCATGACAATTATGACCAGAAAACCTCTCTTGTATCTATCACCCTAATCCCTCCAAGTCTGCCCCTAAGGTTGGAGCCCTAATCCCTTGCATGCATCTCAAGCCTCTTTTAGACATTTCAGCTCCCATCTGCCCTCCCTTTGGACAATTCTTTGTCTGTGGGCTTGAAAAATTTACCTGTCTCCCTTCTATGTGGCTGGGCTCCTGTAGGTTGTCAGTGGTCGCTCCACAGGTGACACTACAAACAAAATCTGAAGTCACGCAAAAACCACAGATTAATTCTCATCTGGTGTACCATAGATCACCCAGGGGTATAGTCCCAATCCTCTAAGGGATTAATATCTTCTCACTATCAGTGTGGGAGCTGGGCAAATTGCAATGCATGCTCACTTCTATACTCAGTTGTCTTATGATTTAAAAACCTCTATTTATGAAGTATCAAAAAAACATGGACTCACTTCAAGATCAGATTACCTCTCTAGCAGCAGTTGCTCTCCACAACTTTTGAACCCTCAATGAATTGACTGTTGAAAGAGGTGATACCTGTGCTATATAGTGGGAGAATAATGTTGCTTCATTGTAAACTAGTCAAGTATAGTCAGGGGCCAAATTCACAAGCTCCAAGAGTTGACAGCAAACATAGAAAAAAGACTCACAGGGATATAATACAACCCCTTGGTCCTGGTGATTCTCTCTAGATTCATGGGTATGTATAGTAGTATCTATCATAGGTCCACTAATCACAATTGTGTTTTTCTTTCTCATAATACCCTGTGTCTTTAAACTCCTCTTGAGATTTATCTACTCCAGAATACAAGCTTTCACAGCTAAACAACTTCTAATCATGACAGAAACCCTGAGACTGGCCCCTATGTGGGAGCTACTCATCATTCTGCATCACACCATAGCCCCCACCATGATGCCTTCATTCAGCAGAAAGCAGCCAGAGAGAGATATCCTATTTGCCTAATAACCAAAAGAGGAGAATGACAGGTTTTCCTCGTGGCCCTGGTCCAAAATGGCAAAGGAGCCAACAACAATGCCTTGACTGACTTCCTTCCTGCTTTTTCTTCACTCATCTCAAGTTAAACTTCTTGCCCCTGGTCCCATACACACGAAAGCAATGCCCAATCCGATGTTAATATGACTTCTCCATCCAGCTCCACCCCCAACCACACCTAAAAATAGTCCTTGTGTTCCTTTGTTCCAGCAGAGGGTGCTTGCATCTCTTCTGCAGTCTTCCCATGTCCACAATAAAGGCCTCTTTTTCTTCCTTCTTTGTCTCTCCTTCTCTCTCTTGTGCCAAAGGACCAAATCATATTCCACAGCCAGGGCTTTCTCTGGCATGTTCAGTGTTATGCTCTAGGGTGAGAAGCAAGTTCAGTGATGTGAAGGCATTCAGGTGACTACTGTTGCTGTGGTCATTGCTTTCCTTCCCTCCCCTCAGAGTATCCCCTTTCACAAATACCATTCACCCTTAAAAACCTCACTTGAGAAAGTAGCATCGCAGCCTCTCTGTTTAGGACTCGAGCCTCTCAGACCCACAGAGTGGCCTGGGCTGTGTGGATCGGAAGTCTGCGCAGACTTGCATCTGGGTGCGACTGTTTGGTACTGGTAGGCCCGCACTTCATCCACAGGGAACTGCCTGGAGACTGGCATCTGGGCCAGGTCTGTTTGGGCCCATAGCCCCGCCCTTCACCCCCAGGAAGTCACCCAGAGACCAGCACCGTGGCCTGTGTCTTTGGGACCGGAACCTCTCAGAACCGCAGAGTGGCCCGGGCTGTTTGGATTGGGAATATTGTGGAAACTGGCATCTTGGCCAGGTCTGTTTGGGACCGGGAACTTTTCAGAAACCAACATTCTGGCCTGACTCTTAGGAATCAATGAAAAAGAAGGGGACAGCCCAAATGATATCAAGAGGATATTTACAGAAGTAATAGCTGAAAACTTCCCAAACATGAGAAGAGAAACAGACATATGGATAAGTGAAGCATATAGAACTCCAGACATCCATAAACAAAATAAAACTACACCCAGACACATAATAATCACCATCCCAGAAATCCAACATAAGAATAGAATACTAAAAACTGTTAGTGAGAAAAGAGAGATCACCTATAAAGGAAAACCTATCAGAATCACGGCAGACTTCTCAACACAAACAATGAAATCAAGAAGAGCATGGAGTGAAGTATTTCAGATCCTAAAGAAAAACCACTTCCAACCCAGAGTGACATACCCTGCAAAACTGTCCTTCAAAATGGATGGAGAAATAAGATACTTCCATGACAAACAACAGCTGAAGAACTTCATGAACACCAAACCAATCCTACAAAGAATATTGAAAGACATTTTAGATACACACAGGAGAAAACCACCAAGCAAGGCAGACAATTAAACAGAATCGAAAGCTAAAGACACAACAGCAGAAAGATAACATGTCAACAATAAACCAATATATAACAGTTACAACCATTAATGTAAATGGCCTCAACTCACCAATCAAAAGAAACAGACTGGAAGAATGGGTCAAGAAACAACATCCAACCATATGCTGTCTACAAGAAACCCATCTAACCCAAAAGGACATTCATAGACTGAAAGTCAAGGGATGGAAAACAATACTTCATGCAACAGGA
>PVJX010044860.1:0-12993 GCA_004027295.1 Dolichotis patagonum | reverse complement strand
CCCCCTTTTGGCAGATTCTTTTTCTGTTCAACCACAACTGCAATGATTCCACACTGAACTGTCATTTAAAACCTTCATGATTAAAATCTTTACTCTTTAAGTAATTTTATTGATGCATTTTAGATGTACATAATGATCACATTGTAGAGAATTTGCACCTGTACTTGATATGTCTTGCTTCTTCTTTTTTTTCCCATTCTCGTCCCCTCCCTTAAACCTCTTAAAAATCTTTGTTTAAATTTGATTTAAACTGTTAGAAATTGTTTGCTGAGAGGAAAATTAAGGGACCATAGCATTACAACATATTTTAAACATTTTCCTAGAATTACTATGGAGGATTAATACAGAAAAACTATGATCACCAAAATATTCAGTGACTAACAGATCCTCCTTAATTATATTTCCTAGATAAAACTTACAGGATTGATATAGGGGCACACGATCCATGGTACCAAAAAAAAAAGTCATGAGATATATGGGCACAAAACTCCCAACCTACTATATGTCTGGTACAAGTGTGTGTTCTCTAAAATAGACAAATGGATTTTAGGAACAATGGAAGTTAAGAGCAGAATATATTTATTGAGAGAAAGAAAGCTTCTGTCTGAGAGAGACAGAAGGGGTCCCGAGTGAGTTGCCAAAGACTGTCTTATTAGGGACTTTTATAGAGCAAAACCATGAGGTGAGACAGATCCAAGGTGGGTAAAACACTGGGACCCGCAAAGTGGGCATGAGGTGGGACAGAACTGTGGTCAGCCAGTAGGATTAAATGCTCAGGTCAAACTGGTTACAGTGGGAACAAATGGGGACAGTGAGCATATAGCAAGCAGGCATGCATATAGAGCAGTAACTGCCCTTTGGGTTAGTGACTCTTGGCTTCCTCAGGACAACAGAGACCTATTTAGAATAGCAGTCTTTATGATGTGGATGTGTTTGTTTAAGTCTAAGTCTAAGTATCTTTAAGTCTAAGTCTATATTATTGAAATCTTTGAAAAATAAAAATTTTCCGTTGCCTATGCTGGGTGGGTAGTGTAGAGCGAACTAGATCGACTCTTCATGGCTGGCCTGAGGTACCACCCTTTCTGCCCTGCTCAGGCTGACTGCAGAATTCCAGGTGCACTCGACCATACTTTGTGGATGAAAAAGCATACACTGCATTTTCTCTTCTCTGTGTTTTCTGGTGTCTATTTTGGCAACTTCTTCCAGCAGGAGAGCACTGGACGCCCCTGGGTTGGGCCAGGCATAGATGCCACAAATCTTTGTGGTCTTTCTTCTGGGGAGCATGTGCCAAAGCTACTCAGGATAAACGGGGTTTTCAGTGTTTACTTTATTTTTTCCCTTGGTTAAAGACATGAAAATTTAGAAGCGACAAATGAGATGCTAAGAGTGCCAAGTGCTGAGTGTGCTCAGGGGCAGTGGGAAAGGGGAGCAGGGAGGCTGCTGGAAGGAGAGGCTCAGCTGGGAGGAGGCTGGGGAAGAGGACGGCTCCTCTGCGGGCCAGAGGTTAGAGCTCTGGCACAGACGCAGTTCTTCAGCTCCTTCAAGGACAAAGAGAAAGAAGGGAAGAATGCAGGGAAGGAACCCAGAGAGAGAGAGAAAGGGAGAGAGAGACAAAAAGAGAAGGGAGAGAGACAAAGGGAGAGACAGAGAGAGAAGAATGTTGTTGCCACAAAGAAATGATAGATGTTTGAAGCGATGGATATGCTAATTTGATCATTATAAAATATACATTGGGTGCAAAGAAACATCACACTGTACCCCATAAATTAGTACAGTTACTAGCAAACCTTAAAGAAAGAAGGGAAGGATTGGAAAGCATTACCTGATGCTCTGTTGCTCCTTGGAAAGATATTTTCTGTGAGGTGATGGTCATCAGCAGAGGGGGAGATTGCCAAGGAGAGAAGCAGGAACGGCTAAAGGTTGAGAGCTGCCAGAGAAGGAGTTAGGACACAAAGAGGAATTGATGGTCTTGCAGGAGTTAGCAGGACTCCACAATTTAGAAATAAGGAACAGACCTTCGGCAGGAATAGAGTCACATTTAAGAAAAAGAATACGAAGTTACAAATACAGAGCTTGTGCCAAAGTAAATGCTCACAATGAAGAGAGGAATCACAGCAAATCACAACAGTTTCTTTTTGCCATAGGACAAAAAATATGTATATTTGGGAACCCATTGCCTAGGCTCCGCTTAGGGCTCTGGAAAGCAGGTGAAAGCTGAATGCTTCCTTAGCCTTGTGATCATTCCTCTAGAGGAAAGTTCTGGCCAGCACGGTGGGACCTTTCAGAGGCCTTCTCCAAGGGCTTTGTGGCAGAAAGTGGTGGCTGCCTCATGGAGCTGGCCTTGAAATTTCTGGAATATACCTGGGACACTACTCACTCCTTCAAAACTAATTTTAATAATACTATTCACAGGAAAAGCTTTAAAAACCTGTAAAGTTCTCCCCAGATGTTAGTATTATTATTATTATGTAAAACTCACTAGAAATCAGTTAATAGTGAAATTTATCTAAGACTTCAATGCACCCATTTATTTTTACCTTGTAGAAGCTCCTTAAGATTTTGTTCAAGATGGAATGCCTTCATTGCCTTGGTGGCCCTCAGCTCTCATCTTTGTGCTTTTGTAGATTGATTTTTGTGTTTCTTAAAGTAAGTGGCTGGAACTACAGCCAACGTTGCATGGGAGAAAGTGTCACAGTTTTAGCCATCATTCTAGTACATGCATGTGAGTGTATGTGTGTGCTCAGTTCCCTCACTGAACAAGACTAGAGTTTGGTTATTTGGTGGTAAGGATAGCAGGATTTTTTTCAGTTTAATATCACTAAGGCTTCCTCTGACAGTAGCTGATCAGCATCAGAGGAGACATCTGATCAGGGTAATCCAGGATGCAGCTGAAGTTTGGAATACTGGGAAAAGTACACAAAATATGAGGGAGAGTAGATGAATGCTGAAAACACAGGTGATCGAAAGAAATAGGGTATAACACGAAAAATGTTTGAGGGACAAAAAGGCCAGTAAAGTTACGGAACAGGGAGTGTTGGTTAACTGACCAGATAAGAGGGTTATGGTCCTCAGAAAAAAAATCAAGCAGTTGGTACTAGTTGACATAATGGAGGTAGCGCCATACCTTGTCCTAAGGTCCAAGGGAGTGGCCAATGTGGTTCAGAGTGAGAGGTCAGATGTTCCACCTGATAGGACTAATAAGGTAGCAAGTAGAGGGGTGATTCTCAACCCTGACTGTATCACAATTACCAAGACAATTTTAACTACATCGATGCCCAGGTCCCATGGGCCAATTAAATCAGAATGTGGAAGTTGGCAAATTGCAAGACTCATCCAGTGATTCTTCTATACAGGCAGAATTGAGAACTATGGCAGAGTAGTTGTTTATCACTTAACTGGGTGAAATCATACTGTGCGGTATGCTTTGTGTATAGCAGAACCCTTTGGAACTTATTAAAATGTAAGGCACCGAAAGGAATCCAAATGTTATTTGTGTTATCTCTGAAAGTGGAGTGCATGCTTCTAGTTTAGCAAAACTCAAGGAACAGAGGTGTGAAAACTGGAAGAAACCTTAGAAGAGTAACCAAGTTCCCTCCTGTTGCATCAAAAGAGGCAGAGAAAGGATAGTAGAATTGTTCATGATCACTTGGCTGGTGAATAGCAGGGTCCTCTGACGGGATCCCCTGCCGCTTATCTTTCTACTCTACAATTTTGGCTTTGTTAAAACTCTTAGTTTTGAAACAAAAAAGACTAGAAAGGATTTGACCTGATTAATAAAATCTACAAAATATATAGATTCGGACAATGTGAACTCGTCCACAAAACTTTAGGACACCAGGAGTAAAAGATACTCTGAAATCATGAGAAAGATTGCTTTAAATAAATTAAATTTTCTGAGTGTGGTGATGCATTTTGGCACGCTGGGAGGCGGATGCAGGAGTTTGAGCCTGGCCTGGGAGACACAATAATTCAGCAAGATCCTGTCTCAAAATATAACAATTAAAAGGGGCTGGGGATGCAGCTCAGTGGGAAGGCTCTGAGTTCCATTTTCAATATGAGGTAAGGGAAGAAAATTAAATTATTAAAGAATGGTGTTTAACTTCATGGCCATGAGAATTTCTGAAGCTGAAGAGACAGCCAGTAGGTACTCATTCTGTTCACTTGAGCGGGCTAGAATATTCTCGGCCTTCAGACCCAGGAAGATGTGCAGGTTTCCTAAGGTCACATACTAAACTATAAAGGAAGTTTTGCAATCAGTACTTAGTCCCTCAGTCGTGTGACTCTCATGCATTTTCATATCCCCGAAATGGCGAGTCCAACTGCTGAACTAACCTGACCTAGAAGAAGTCAGAACAAAAGCAGTTCTCTTTGTGGGATAAGGTTAACTGCATATAATTTTATTTTGTTTGTCTACTTCCTTTTGTACTCATGCATAGTTCCAGTATATGATCTTGATTAAAAAAAAAATTAACAAGCGCTTCCCACCCACCTGAGTGATACCCTTCAGGAGGCAGGTTGCTAACTGCTAATTGCAGTGTTCTATTTCCAGCTAGTTTCTGGTCCACCTGTTTGCCGGTGGCTCTAGTAAACATACTAGAGCAGCTGATGAGGCCTAAAACCAAACCAAAGGAGGAAAAGTAAGTAGTTTAAATCACAGAATTGGATCTATGAAAGGTCTCCTTGAGATGAGTGACCAAAATATAAGCAGATGCAACTAAGTGGGAAGGGAACAGAAATCCATGTACTTGGACACAGTGCATAAATATAGAGGAGAAAGGAACTTGTCTTATGGAATTTGCAGGGGTATTACTGGAAGAATTTCTAAACTGAAGGTTCATAAGCCATTCATAGGCTTGGAGATATCTGCAATCCCCAGAAATTGTTTACAAAATCTTTATATATGTCTACACTTTTTTCTGGAGACAATTTCCATTATTTTTATTAAATATGCAAAATAAGATAGATTAGATTTATTTATTTTTATTTTAAAGAGAAAAATAACAATAAAACAGTTTCAAAACTGTCTAGTAGGAGGGAATGACAGATTAGATTTATATGTTACAACTAAGGAAAATAAAAGGAAACTACAGTCAGATTTAATTTCAATGTGAAGAAGAAATTTCTCACATTTCAAGCGCCCATCACAGGATGTTTCAAATTTTCAGACCACCTGGCAAGAATATCATAGAAGGGATTCAAGCAATGGATGGGATGGGTAGCTAGAAGGAGTTTTTATATTTCTGTAAAATGACTGTGTGCATAGAGACAGTGCCTAAGTACAATTAATGTGAAAGCGAGGGAAGTCAGGAAGTCTCAGAGTGTTTGGGACCCAAACCAAGAGGCCATAATAGGCTATGACAGGAATTGTGGGTAATGGGCCTCTAGGCAGATCCTGGGTACAGACTGACTAACTACACTAGTAGTTCTGTTTTGCCTCTAGTCTAAAGGAGGACTCTCATTGGTCATTTATGGTACCTGATAGATAAAATACCCACAAACTGTTATTATAAGGAAGTTGGTAGAGAAATAAAAGGTGAAGGTATAGTGGTTAAGACTATGTTCTGGAGAGTTAGGCTGACTGAATTTCACTCCTGACCCCATATTTGCCGGCCATGTATGACCTTAGAGGAGTTCCATATCCACCTTGCGCTTCATTCTTCATACGTACAATGTTAGTAACTTCGGCACTGTAGGTGGGGAAAGCAAACATAAAACGTCATGTGAAGGATTAAAAATCATGCCCAAGAATGTTAGCCAAATGAGTGTATTTCTAGTTATTGGTTGAAGCTGTTTTAATTCTGCTACAAACTGTCATTTATTTGCTATATGATATAGGGAAAGCTCCTTACTCCTTGAAGTTCATGTTTCCCACTGAAAAACACATTTACATTAGGCAGAGATTACATTAGGCAAACACATTTACATTAGGCAGAGATAACATCTCATTTAACACCGCCCCTAACAAGTAAGAGGCTCAGAGCACTCTGGCAGGCCTTGCTCAGGATGCAGGGTTCCACAATAGTTTTATAAATCTAGGTTTCTCCTAGTACTTTAACTCTTACTTGGAGAGCAGTGCTTTAGCTTATGTGTGGAAATCATCAGCAAAGCATAGTATCTCATCTACCAGTTAGAGCTTCAACCATTTTGAGTCCTAAAAACCTACTCTGCACTTTTAATTCAGAATGTCAGAGAGAGATTTTTTTTTTATCTGTAGTTTTGAACAAAGTCTTGATATTTAGCCTCTAACCAGCACGGGGATTCATTCCCAGGCTAGAGAGGAGCTCTGCTTCCAAGGCTCAGAGCCTTGACCACCTGTCCTGACTGACTCTGCTCGGCTTGAGTGTTTTTGAACAGGGAGTGCCTTGCTAATGGCTGGGGAGATGTGTCATGCTTTACAGTCTATTTAAAGTTTTCGTTTTGTCTTAAAATGCAATGCATATATGTATTTAATGTATAACCAGCCATAAATCCTTAATTACTGATGAAACCTCATATGAAGTGTAATAGGTTTTTGCTTTTAAATTTAGCTTCAAATTCTAAATTAGAAGTGTGGGCAAACACACATCAATGGAGTCTATTGGTTTGGACTCTACTATTTCAAAGTTTGTTCTAATTGGCTAGACTGATGTGTGCATTTGCTTAATAAGTCATCCTCTTTATAACATAAATTAATAGCATCCCCAAATGGTTTAAGAGGCTTAAAAGAACTGGTTTTAAGCACCTTGAAGTGCTTCATAAACACCTACTAAAGTGGTAATAATGTTATTCTTGTCCATTCATCACATCTTGAAGGAATCAGAGATGAAGCTGACAACACAAATCTTCAAATCTGGTTCTTGGCGCTCTCTGAAAGGCTTGTTTCTGTCAGGTACTTATCTTCTGGGCTTCTTCTGCTCTTCTGTTTTTGCTTTTCTCACCTACCATATCCTGCTTGGCTGCCATTTTAATGTATTATTCATGCAAAGTATTTAAGAGCTGGTTCAGACTAATTTTCAGCTATCAGATTTCCCACAGGCAATTCAACTTCTGGGATGTTTGGGAGATCTACCTTCTGTTAGTTAAGCTGGGCTAAAAGTAAAACAACTAGGAAGGAGCTGGCTCCATGTCAGACTTTTCTCCACCACTAGATGACCTCTCGGGGACACCCTGCCAAGCACTGCAGCCCGAAGCCCCTGGCAGCTCCTCTCTCTGAAGCCTGCCTGCTTCCTGCTCAGCTCTGTGCCATGTCCTTGCCAGTCTGTTTCCTCTGCTGACTATAACTTCCTCCTCCGAAGTCTCGGTTTAAAATGTTGGTGTTTAAACATTTCCTTTCCCGAAGCTGAAGAACAGTTAAGAAGCAATTTCTCATCTTATATTCAAAAACAGAAGATTTCAGTCAACTCTTAGACGTACCCTTTTCTCAGCATGGAAGCAATGCAAATTTAGGGCTACCATCTAAACTTAAATATTTGTAAAGTCAGGGAGGAAAAGCCCTTCTCTTTCCTCCTTGCCCCTGCACATGTAGCTGTGTGAACAGTTATGGCTCCCCAGTGTCTGCCCAGAAATGTGCTCTGCCCCACAGCAGGACACATGGAGGAAAAGTGATTCTGCATGATGACTTTCTAGGAGGGTTGTGACATACACACTGCTGGAAGACGTCACAGCTTGGCAGCAGCGGTTCACAGGGGTACTCTTTGGGGACACTTAGACTGAGTCCTGTAGTACAAAACCTCCCTGATCCTTCCAGGCAGAGCTGGCATCTAGGAGAGAGGAGAGAGCCTGCCCAGAGCAAAGGCAGAGTGAGTTCTGGATCATTACACCCAGTCCAGTGCCTCACTGGGTATAACAAGTCTTCAGCTTTTACCTGTAGTGTGAAGGAATTGCAAGCATCAGACAAGTCTCTGAAAGGGGAACAGAATCAGGGCAGATGCCAGCTCTGTGGCAAAACTTTAATGGATTTTGCAAATTTCTCCTCATAAACAGAAGAAAATATTCTCAACTGACACTGGGGATAAAAACTTCTACTCTCAGGCATTTCATGGGAATAAGATTAATTTTTACTTTGAAAGGTAATGGTGAGGTGAACACAAAATACAAATCAAATATTCATGACAGGCAATGGTTAGGGTTAGTGAACTGAGTTAATTAATTATTTAGAGTGCAATGACTTTCAACTAGAGACAGGATGGGATCGAGCTTAGCACACGTTTAAGAAAATTCCTTCTCTGAGGAATACCCACCACTGAAATGTGTGTGCAAGTGTGCATCCACTCCAAACTTCCACACAAAAATCACACATTTAAGTAAAAATGATCTTTGATATCATGTTTACTCTGCTAATTTGCTTCTTCAAAGAAATGCAAATGGTCAGTGTGAACTGAACCTATAACCAAAGTTTTGATTAGAAAAAGACTGAATTAATAACAAAATGGGTGGTTTTAAATGCTGACTGTGTGTGAAGAAGAGAGGGAAGCTACTTGAGATTGTCACTTTCTACTTCATTCATAAATGCAAGTTGATTTATTATTAATTCACGTGAAGAGCTAGCTACAAGATTGCCATCCCAAAAGGCAAATTTCAAAATTGTTGCAATTACCATCCTGGTCCCATCGCAGAGTGCTGTCACCCAGCCCACACTTCTGCTTTGCCCTTTCTAGGAATGATTGCTCAGGCTTGAGGCTGGCTTAGGAACCTGCACATTGACCTAAAACACCATGGAATAAACACAGAATGCTCTCCGGTCACCTGGCGTTGGATTAAAAAACAACAACACATATGCATTTCCCAGGTACCGTTTTTTAGAAATGGCACAACTTGGGTAGGATTTGAGAAAAACAGATGAGGAGAAAGAAAATGAAAATAAATTATGTCTGTTCTCCAGGAAGAAAGATTAGCAGATGGAAGGTGAAGGTAAAACTAGGTATTTTCTTTGCCTCACAGCTTAAGCACAGTGTCTGGTTCTTAAACTGTGCTGTTCGCTTGAATGTGGCTGATTTTATAGGACAGTCAATCTGACTTCCCATCTTTAGTGTTCTCTTACTAGAAAGAGTGTTTGATTTCAAGAACCATAGTGGGCAGGGAACTTGCTGATTATGCTTTGTAGGGAAAATTGGGGAATTTGTGGTGATTCCCCTTCTCCATCTGGACACTGTGTGTTCCAGGCAGTTCATTATTTCTTTTTAATATCCTTGCTTTTTCCCCATTGGGATGGTTACAAATGGTTTTCAGTTTTCTTCTAACTTTTCATTTTACCTAGCTTCTCATTCTAAGTATGTAACTTTACCTCTTAAGTCATAGATAAGTAGAGTCTGTTTGTTTCCCTCTTCTACTGAACTTCCAGCATTTATAACTTCACCTTTCACTGCTTCTTCCCCTACTGCCTCCCTCAGGGAATCTTTCCTCTCCATTTGGGATTTGTACAATTAGTTATGTGGCTTCTCATCCTACACTTTGTCTCTTTTCTCTTAAAATCTAGTCAGAAAAGGCTAAGGGAATTTATTCTGCCTTCACCTTAAATTACTCTTCTGCCTTTGGACACTAGAATTTGTATATGATTTACTTATATTTTGTGCTCTTAATTTTCTAATCATTTCTTCACATTGACTTCTATCTCTACAAACCCAAATTTATAAGGATTATTAATAACTTTGTATATTGGTATAACAATATACAATACCAATATTGTTGGTATAACAACAAATGATTGTTCCTTTCTTGGTTTCCACCATGTCACCTTTCCTTAGTTGCCTCCCTACCTTTTTACCATCTCTTTTCCATTTCTCTTACTATTTCTTGTTTTTCATCCTCTTACAATGTTTTTGTTCACACAGGAGTCTCTTGGCATCCTTTGTTCTCTTTCAGTGCTTTCTCCCTGAGTGAGCTCTTCCTTGCACTCCATGGCATCTGTCTTTACTGATGCTCCAACACCTACCGACATAAAATCTATTTCTCTCACTCGTTCCTCTTTGAGTTCCATTTTATGTTAGCGGCGGCCATTCTCGTATTCATATGACCATGGGCAATTTACATGTTTTCTAAACTCAGGTTTTTAAAAATAATCCATGAAAAGTTGCCATAGGATTAAATAATCTATCAAAATAAAGGCCACTGAGTACTGATTTTAATGGTTAGCAAATGCCATGTCAAACATTAAATGTGAAAGGCAGCTTTAGTGGGCATGGGTGGATTGGGGTTTTGGGAGAAGCTGGGATAGAAAATCAGCACGGAGGGTGAGTGCCAGGTTTCGCTTATGGGTGAACTTAGTGCTGTGGGATAAGCATAGTGTGACCTCTGTTGACAAATGAGATCAGCAAAATAAAAAAGTAGAACTAGTTCATCCAGCTGAGCAATTTAAAATGCTGAGTGAGGCTTCACTTAACTAGCATACTCCAAATCCAGAGACTTTGTGTTTTCTGCTGGTGCGCCGGTACGTTCCCTGAACTTTTGCATTTAGAAACATTAACCAAGTAATAAGTTGTATATTGTTCATAATCCAAATAATAAAGACAGCTATATTTGAAGATATACTTTTCTCATTTGTTACCCTGAACCTCAGGTATTAATTTAAGTTACATAAAATGCATTTATTCATTCATTTAATTTTTTAAAATATGTTATGGTGTAGGTTATAACACACAGATGCTTGTCTTGAGAGGCTTAAAAGCACATGAATCACTACATAATCCCCATGACAGGCATGTGCAACAGGTGAGAAAGGAAATCATTTGGCTTAGAGCAATAGGGGAGCATCTCAGGCCGGATACTTCCCTCCTTGACTAAATTGCTCTAATAACCTAGGGATGCTACTGAGGAACCTGGCCCAGACATGGCCATGGGTCTGTACCCTAAAACAGTCTGGGTGTCAGCTCCTGGTTGGAGTCTGGCATGGTTTCTTCCTCCCCATCATGAACACTTCTTTCTACATCTTGTTCCCATAGGTCTGATGTTGCTACGCTCCCCGCCACCATTTCTCTGCTGGCTCTTAAATTAGACATATTCGGCATCTTAGAACTAGTCTGAGAGTTTGAGCATTGGTGGTTTGAATATTCTGCTCTTTTATCTCAAGACAATGCTTGAATATCTGAAGATGTTAAATGTACTTTAATTCCTCTTGCCTACATGATGGGTCCCCTATAGAACTCCATGATTCTGTACTTCGGTAAGTTTCTATGTTGTCAAGCACACCCACCTACTGGGAGGATGGTATATCAGAATTTCCTCTACTCGGGAGCCTTCTTTGCACCAACATATATCTTGCACGAGACTGTTGATCTGTGGTCTTTTTATATTTTTTATTAATAAACATAAATAATATATTTCCTAGGGCAGTTGACTGCATTCATGATAAAATGAAAGGTAATCTGAGTTTTTGAAGTTACTGAATTAATAAGAAAATTATTATTTTCTTTCTTATTAAAAGGTTTAAACATGAAATGGTATATTCTCCAAAGTTTGGTGAGTTGAATCTATTACCTTAATGCAATGAACTGATGAACTCAGAACACTTATAGAAAAATTAGTGTCTAACTTTTTAACAGTTATTGAACCCTCTGTACCAGAGAAAAGCTAGTCTGTTACAACAATCATATAGAAAGGCTCCGATCTCTTTGCATTTGGTCAGGACCTACTGCTGGTACTTGTTCCCCTGCACCAACATCCTCCAGTGGAGGAAGAGCCAGTGTTTCCTGCCTTTCTGAGGGAACTGATTACAGTGACTGTTTCTATTTTGGTAGGACACATAAACACATTTCTATTGGGAAGAAAGCAGAGCAGAGCATTGTTGGTGATTCAGCAAAAAAAAAAAAAAAAAAAAAAGTGGCTTTGGCCCGAGAAAAACAATTCAGATCTTCACATCGGTGCCATTTCTCTGAAAACACTGCTTTTTAAATTTGCCTTTAGAAGAAAAAGAGACTGTTTATGAAAACTGTCTCAATTACAAGCTCATGGGAGAATCAGACCAAGTGTGTCTGATAGAGACGTTTCCTGGGAAGGAGATAGTTCAGTGTTTGGTTAGGCCCTGCCTTCCAGATAGCGCTGTCTGCCAGTTTTGAGGTTTCTGTGTTTTAGACAACAAACTGTCAAATCAACGTTTGCTTCCACGAGGACAGCGAATGGAATGTCTTTTTCAGTTGAAGTCTGCAAATTTAGCATGAGAGCAGGACGGTACATTGGCTGTCGGAGACTTTTTTCCTTTTCTCAGGAGAAGCTTCGAACCCAAGGTGACCCCGTTTGACTTCTCACTGTTGCAGCCCAGCTGCAAGACTGAGGTAGGGATGCAGGGTCAGGCAACACTGTCAGGTACAATTTTACTGTTCACAGAGCAGTGTAAATACACCTGCAGTGTGGTCAGTCTACCAGGAAGTCAGACATTACATCGAGGGGATTGATTTGAAAATTATAGCTTGATTATTCATTCATTTACCGGATTTGTCTTGACTGCTGACTTGTTGACCCAGCTTCTGAGCTCACAGAGCTTGTGATCTGTTGGCGGAGACCATTGAGAAAGGAGATATAACCAAGATGATTTTTTGAAAACACAAAACAGATGTTATTTTAATTGCCAGTAAATCACGATACCCTCCATCTTCCCACAATGTGAGCACATTGATGGTCCACGCAATCCAAGCCCGAGCAAAGGAGGAGCTGCAACCTAAGGATGAGTAAGAGCTAGGGTTAAATGAAGTCAAAAGCAAAAATAAGTATGAACTCCTAGAAGCCAGGGAGGGCATTTGAGGAACAGAAAGAAATTTAGCATAGCTGGATTGAGAAGGAAAGTGGCAAAGGCTGAGAATGGAGAAGTAGGCAGAAGCCAGGACACCAAGAATGGGCACCTGCGAGGAACTGAAAGGGGTCCACTGGGGTGAGAACGGATATATTTAAGATCATCAGTTTAGAGTTCAGCTAATTTTTCCAGCTAGCAGTATGAGGGAAAAGCAAAGACCGTTCCTGTGATCCAGTTAGGATGAGGACTTTATGTGGGCAAGAAATGAAAAATAATTTGAGTGTTGGTTCATA
>PVJX010044859.1:0-12995 GCA_004027295.1 Dolichotis patagonum | reverse complement strand
TAGTAAGCTGGCTTCAAGTCAAGGAGGCACATGCTAAGTGAGCAAATGTTCATGGTGGCAGAAAATAGAAAAAGCAACAAGAACAAAGAGCAGACAAGTGTCCCTTATATTGCATCCAGTCTACAGGAGTTAGGGCGGTGTCAATCCAATCAGTGGGCTCACACAGCAATCACTCACCCTTAATTACAGCATTGCACACCCTAAATCTGGCCACCTCTGAAAACATCCTATGACCTCACAAGTCTTTGGGATACATCTAGACACAACAAACAGTGAGAATATTTTAGTTGCACTGGTACTTTTATATAACCTATTTTGATTATTTTCATCCCTATCACCCCTTTTTTCTTTTCTCTCACTTCTTCCCAATGCTTTTAACCATCTTTAATAGCCTCCTTTTCATGTCATTTCTCTTTATTTTCCTGTAAATTTCATTTAAATGAGTTATATAAGAGAGAGCATGTGATATTTAACTTTATGAAACTGGTTTATTTTGCTTCCCATGACAAACTCCAGTTCTGTTAGGAATCAAGGCTAAATTGGTACCTACAGTTCTCATGTGCTCAGAGATGGGGGCTTGAAGTAGGATTGGATTGGATTGTGAGTGTGCAATAATTGTCAGTGGATTAAATCCCTAGAGATTTCATAGAATGTCGTGTTGTTAGATGGAAACAGGCCACACTGAGACGTGTGTGACCTGTAGAGGTGTGTTCTGGTCTCTGGTTTCTCTACTCTCCTTAGCTGCCTGGCTGCTATAGGTTGAGGTGCTTTTAGATACAAGGTCTTTTGCCGGTGACACTTCTACCTTGGAGCCAGCACACTATGGACTGAAACCTGTGAGGCCATGCGTCAAAATAACTACCTCCTATTTAAGTTGCAAGTGTTGATGTCATGGTTTATGTCAGTGGCCCCCAGGCCTCATGTATTTGCATTGTGCATTTGTGATTGGTTGATTGTCTAGTGCTTGGATTGGTGCTACACCCTCCTAGGGGGTGGAGCCAGGATGTGATGTAATGGCAAGAAGAAGGTGTGTTTCTCTCTTGCCACTTTCCGCTTTGCCATTTGCAGCCACCATGAATTGTGGCCCTGCCATGCCACCCTGCCTTGGAGCCAACTGAGTATGGACTGAAACCTCCAAAAACTATGAAATAAACCTTTCCTTTCCCAACTTTGGACATCAGGTATATTGTCTCAGCGACGAATAAAAAGTAACTAAGACAGAATTTCATACCAGGAGTGGTGTCATTTCTGTGACTACACCTGACCATGTTTTTTGAGAGGCTTTGGAAATGGCTTGTGGGCAGACTTTGGAAAGGTTCGGACATGTCGCCTGGATGCACAGAGCTTGAGCAACTTAGGTTGTTCTGTAGAGGAGATTCTGGTCAGAGCTCAGGAGACCAAAAGGCTGATAGAAAGCCTGATAGTAAAGACCAGGCTTGGGAGGTTTCTGCTGGGAAGAAGGACTGCATTGGTTGTTGGACTCCCTATGATGTGTGTTATGGCTTGGCGGAAAGTTTGTCTGCATTTTGCTCATGCCCAGAGACTTTGCCTGAGACTGAGATTAAGGTAATGGACTGATTTTTCTGGCAAAGGAAATTTCAAGGCAGTCAAACATTGAGGCTGTGGCATGACTATTGTTGGGGGCTTTTAGCCAGATCTATGTTGCAAATCAAGAGCAAAGAGCCCAGCAGGATAATTTAAAACACTGTGAGTTTGGCCAGAAAGAAAACTCCAGTAAAGCTGTGGATTGTAAAGATAGTTCGGAGACTTTAATTGCTGAGAAGAAACAGAGAGATAAGAAAGATGGCCAAGGGGCATCGCGGAAAGCAGTGGGACTCCACCCTTTTCAGCCCCAAAACTGCAAAAGTGAAAGAATTTTCTCAAATGAGAAAGCTTCAGAGCACCATGCTCCCGTATGACACGGGAGGCCACGTAAGGTTCCAGAATGGCGGCAACATAGAAAAGCTTTTCTTCACAATTGGGTTCACACAGCCCAGTGATCTAGGCAATCAACCCCTACAGCCAAGAGAAAGAAAAGCCTGGCTACTGCTCCAGCTGTCAGCAGACCTTGGCGGCATCCACATGGTGCTGATTTTAGGTGCAAGGAAAATGCACAAATTCTGAGGGTAATAAGGCTCCACCTCGATTGCAAATGGCTTGGGAGGCCAAGCAGTGTGTCCCTGAGAGGGCAATATGTAAGATGTAAGTGTGAAGCCAAAGGTGCAGTGGAGACCCCAGAAGTTTGGAAAAGCCAAGAACGTGGATCATCCAAGGAAAGCTGCAAAAACTGAGCAGAGAGGGTTTAAGAGAGAAGCTGCAGGAGCTGAAATCCCTGGAAGTGACCTGGGGGTAGAATCACATAAGGCTTTTGGAGCTTGCAACCAGATTGTTTCAAATGCTGAGCATGGAACTCTAGGACTTAATGTTCGCCCTGCTGAATGTTGGACTTACTTTGTTTCCAATGCTTTGTATTCCCTCGTTTGTAACTTTTGGAATGGTAATGCTTATTTTGTGCCTTTGCATTTCAGAAATGTTTAACTTTGTTTCAGTTATACAGGGGGTTATAGTTAAGAGTTTGCCATACATACTGGAGGAGACTTGGGACTTGGACTTCTCAGCAACACTGAAAATGTTAGGACTTTGGCAACTCTTGGAGATGGACTAAATGTCTTTTGTATAAAGGTTGCACATGAGTCTTTGGGGGCCAGGGGTGAAATGTCATGGTTTATGTCGGTGGCCCCCAGGCCTCATGTATTTGCATTGTGCATTTGTGATTGGTTCATTGTCTAGTTCCTGGATTGGTGGTGTCAGTGCTACACCCTCCTAAGGGGTGGAGCCAGGATGTGATGTAATGGCAGGAAGAAGGTGTATCTCTCTCCTGGTGGTTTCTGCCTTGCTGTTTGCAGCTGCCATGAACTGCGGCCCCGCCATGCCACCCTGCCTTGGAGCCAACTGAGTATGGACTGAAACCTCCCAAAACTGTAAGAAATAAACCTTTCCTTTCCTGACTTTGGGCATCAGGTATTTTGTCTCAGTGATGAGTAAAAAGTAACTAAGACAGTTGGGTACTTTGCTCCAGAGACAGGAAAGTGAATTATGTAAGTTCCATCCAACATCCTGCAGATAATCTAATTTTGTCCTTTATGGTACAATAATATTCCATTGTATAAATATATCACATTTCCTTTATCCTTTTATTTGTCAGTGGGTACTTGGACTGATTCTAAATTTAGCTTTTGTGTGTAACACTATATAAAGAGAGTGAGGCATGTGTTACTACATTATGCTGTCTTTAACTCTTTCAAGAATATACCAAGAAATATTAAAGAGGGATCAAATATCATACCTATTTTTGCATTTTGAAGAATCTCAATATTGCCTTCTATAGCAGTTGTACTACTTTATATTACTAACAATAGTTCGATAGAGCTGTTTCCCCCACATCTTCACTAGATTCATTATTTCTGTATTCTTAATGACAGTCATTGTAATTAGACTGAGATGCAATGTCTAAAATAATTTTAAAAAGAAAGCCATATAATGCCTTTCAGTAGGAAAATGAATACATTTGGATATTGTTTATCCATCTAATGGAATCACATACAAAATTTGAAAGTAATGATATATATTATGTCAAATATATATGTAATATTTGGAGCACATGTCCTAGACATATAATCTGAGAAAAAAGCAAATTAAAAATGTGCATAGTGTAAGTGTAAGATTTAAATGCATATTAAGGACACATTTTAAGTTTCAGTTGTCTGACAATTTGTGAGTGTAACAAGTGAGTACATGATAAAGCATGATTTTGTGTTGAACCACAAAGCTATTCCAGATATGAAAGGAAATAACGTCATTACAAGTAGTATGACGTAGTTGAAACAAATGTTCTGGTGAGGTGAAATTCAAACAGATTTGAAGAATCATTAGTCTGGAAAAGGGAGAAGAATTGTGAAAGAGGAAAACTATCCCTTTATCATCATAGCCTTCAACAATGAGATTTTCCTGTTTCCCTCTTCCTCCCCTGTGTCTTTCTCTTTCCATTTTCCTTCTACCATTTCTATAAGTTTTCCAATCAATGACTGTGTGTAATTCTGTAATCTCTTTATGCTTCAGTTTTCTGAAAGCCATATGACAGTAAGACCTACTTCATTGGGATCATATCAGAGATAGAAGATTAATGAACATAAACACCAAAACACTAAGTATACCTAGCAGGTATTGCACTTACCATCTTAGGCACTATCACGGGTACAGAGGGCCTCTTGTGATAAATAACCTTTACTTTCAAGAACTTGTGTTCTGTTTTGATCTATTGAATTTTGAAGTCAGAATAAGTGTTATAATTTATGTACGAGGCCCACAAATATCAGTAAAAATTAGAAAGAAATGTTTTTCTCACTTCCCAGTGGGAAAACTAGTTTAATGTAATAGCTGCCCATGTTTCTTCCTTACAGTTATATGATGACTATACAGTTATACTCTGTTTTGTTGTTTACCTGATAAGACTACTCAATCTTAGGCTTCAAGTATATTAACTCAGGACACTATGAAATATTTTAACTTTTCAGAATAACTCTCAAAATGTGTTTAAAGAATATTCACTTCACTATTCTGATCTCTAGTCTAGGTCAAAAAATCCAACTTCAGTATCCTTCACATCAATTATTTATTAGTGCCGTAAGAAGCAGAGTTTGCCTCAGCTACTACAATAGTGAACGTCCCAATTTTTTGTGGGAATCTTGTTAACTCAGAGGCTGCCCACACTGTAATAATTTCTGGCATTTTACAATTTTAAAAATGTATATAGCATTTGACCCTAATGATAATTCTATCAAGAAGTAAGTACATTTATTTTATAAGTAAAGAATTGAAAATCCAAACACACAAGGTGAATCATATCATTGGAAAGCTTGAAAACCCAATTCTTTCTTCCAAGGTTTGTATCTAAAAGAGTATGTACAAATAAAATGTATTTTATTGATTAGCTAAATTAATGTATAGTTTAATAAATTGGTTTAATAAATTAATAGCAGTAAATATATCATCAACTCTGATAAAATCCAGAAGACTCAAGAAATATTTTAGAGACAATGAGTCACAACAGATCCATAAAACAAACATTGCATGGTTTCTGTTGTAAGAGCAACCCCAAATATGAGTAATTTAAAGAGAAAACAAGCAAACAATTTTGAGAAGAGGAGAAGATATGGGAAAGGGAATAGAGGAGACTAGGGAGGAGAGGGAAGGGGACAGGAAGTGAAAGTTATGAAGATGTGGCTTGCATACTTACCAATATGCAAGATGACTGCAGTTGTGTTTTACACACACACACACACACAGCCCCCAAAGTAGATTTAGTGAACGTATCAGTCATGAACTCTTAAAACACCTAGCAGGAATTAGTATTACTGAACAGCACCTTCTCAACTTTCTCCACCTCCTAATACCATGCGAATCTAAGAGTTCATCAGTGGTTTCGTCTTCATACACACATGAAGACTAGAACACGCCCATGGCTAGATGTGTCCGTATTCCTGGGCCTTCCTGGGATCGGAGCTACATT
Source organism: Dolichotis patagonum (assembly GCA_004027295.1). Lineage (NCBI taxonomy): Eukaryota > Metazoa > Chordata > Mammalia > Rodentia > Caviidae > Dolichotis > Dolichotis patagonum. The sequence goes on along the minus strand of PVJX010044859.1, from coordinate 7,426 downwards.
TTACACCATGAGACAAGTAATAAAGCATTATAAATTCAGTGAGAGTGGACACTGAATGTTCTCCCAACAAAAATGATAAATACGTGAAATAATGCCTGATTTAGACATTCTGCAACATGTGTACATATACTGCAAAACATCATGCAGTACACAACAAACACACGCAATTCTAGTGCTCAGTCAGAAAAAGAATAAAACGGAGAAGTTTCCCAATGTTAAATGACGTGAAGATTTAAGCAGCTCTTTGGAGGAAAAGTAGGGCCCGTCTCAGGTCCCCATTTCCTGCATTTACCCAACGGCCAGTGACAAATACTTTATCTGATCCTTCTGAGGACTTTGTGCATTCATGGGAAGAAAGATAAAAACAAATATGCTTCACATGTCTTCAGATCCATGCAGGGAAAACCTAAAAATCAAGAGCAGGCCTGACTTAGTTCCCAGGCAAATGTATTGTCTGTACTACAGTGACCCAAAACATGAACCAGCCGGAAAATTTCTCAGGACTAAAATAACTTTGATTCTTAGATTTCTTTTTTGTGCACACTTCAGATCTATTGTGTCCTTATGAAAAGAGATATTACTCTGTTAAATAGCATCCTAAAAAATATGTAAAGAAATTGTGGGCCTGTGTTTAAAAGAAAATTAAGGAAATTAATGCCTGACTGTAAAAATTTTTGTACTAATTACTCCACACTGTCATCGGTAATAAAAGAAATAAGTGCTATGAAACATAACCACAACCATAATTGAGTTTAATTTAATTTTATATATAATATTTTAAAGTACAGTACATACAATTTTTTCATACTCATTTTATTAAAAATATTACCAGTTTTATGATGTGATTTGTTGTTTTAAAATATTTATTTAGAATGTTGTCTCCTATTGAACAAAGTAGAAAAAAATCTGTCAAAGAAAGGTTGTTGTCCCCAAATAAGCCACAATCTATAGGAAAGGAAATATATAAAAACACTTAAGTAAAGCTGAAAGTAGAGCTGATTTCTAAAAGTAGGTGCAATGAACGGTACCTTATGGCCTGGGATGTAGCAAACAAGAGAAATGAATTACACATCATCAAGGCATTGATACTTGAGCCTAAGCAGAGATATAAAGGCGAAAGTATTATGTGAAACTTTGCAGGAGGTGATATCAGTCAGGTTAAGTGGTGGCTCTGAAGTGTCACATAACTCGATGTATTGATGTATTAGAAATGCAGGAGAACAAAAAGCGTAGTGTATGAAGACCCTTTTGGATTAATGCAGGTGGGAAGAGATTACATTAGGGTACTCTGAGCTCTGGTTACGTACAAACTTTTAGGTAAGCAGTATTTTTTAAAACACTAATAGCAAAGGAATTAGAAGGATTTGTTGATTAGGGGAGAGGAGGAGAAAGAGGCAGATTTAAAGAAAAAAGAGCAGATTGTGAGACACAGAAGAAATTAAAATATAGACGGTTGACCATTTGCATCTATCAGCAGGTAGCTGGTTCTAGTGAATCCCACAGTGCACAGTGATGGATGGATGCAAACACGACACCACTCCTAGCAAAATCAATGGTTAGTTACATCACCTGTGCAACGGGCGTTCAGAGCCTCATCTTGCAAGTAGGTAACCCTAGCCCAAGTAAAGCAGGCAGTGTGTTTTTACTGTGATCCAGGTCCTGTGATGCCGTATGTTAAAAATGCATACTTAAATCAATCACTTTAGACAAAATACCCCTCAAGACTGTTAGTTCCAACTTCTTGATCTGTGGTAGGGTAAAAAGAATCACAGCCAGGACAAAAATAACAAATGGCCCTGGACACGAAGGATAATCACCATGGCTGCAGCGTGCCTGGTGTGAACATTTAATGCCCACGTTTCAAATCCACATAGCCTTTGGATCCTGTTCAGGGCACACCTCACCTCCTCCACAGATGCTTCCTGCTGGTCTGGGGAGGGTTTAAAAGAGAGAGCATGTTGGATGGGCTCAGGACCAGCGTGCCTTGTGCCCCCAGCACGGAATCTGTGACTTCAGGGAGGCCTGGTGGAAGGAAGGGGCAGCCCAAGGGTGCTCACGGAAAGACTCCTGTGACCCATTTCTCTTTGTTTCTTTGCTGAGGGAATAGTTTGCAACTTCCTCTCCCTGCCATAAAGGGAAAGCAAAGAATACACACCCCTAATTGGTTACCGAGAAATGGGCTGAATATTCCTATGTGCCAGAAACAGTTGCTTACATGTTACACAAGTTTGGAACGAGACAGAAATGCAGCACAGTACAGTGATGTTTTTATAAGAAAATCCAACCGTGATCAGTGGTGTGTTTAATGGAGACAATTAACAAAGAAGAAGCGAATAATTGGAAAAAGTGGGCAACCCCCTCAGATTCCCTCTGTCTCTCTTAGGATAGAAATTTTCTTTCCCAACTAAATGGAACTTTCTTTTCCTAATCTTAAAAATATGATCTGAAAAAGCAATGAGGAATAAATGCATATTTCTACAACTTTTAGTAAGGGCTGCATTGATGCACGTTTGTTGGCGGGTTTACAAAACACATATGTGAAGGGCCATTTGATTCTACAGATTCTCAACACGGAAGTGATTGATTGAATTGAAACAATATTATCAGTCAGTACACAATAAATATTTAATTATAGTGCCTCCATATATTGTATGAGAATTTATAAATTGTGAAATTTCTTAAACAGCTCTTCTAATAGAAGCCAATTTCATTTTAAGACCTGTTTTAATGATTTGTAAAATATGATCAGGAAACAATCAGGCAAATGGAAAGAGCTAGATTATTAGTCCAGTCCTTAAGTAGCTGGATTTTTATATGAGGTATTTATTAAAAAGAGATGATAAAAGGTGCTTTGAGAGAACTATCCTTGGTATATTTTGAAGAGGGATAAAATTCTTTGATATTAATTGATCCAACAGATACAATAGAACGCATGACTTCCCTCATCCGCTGGGAGCAGTGGAGATGTTCTAGCCTCTTGTCTTGAGTTTTATCAGGGACTTAGTCTCAGCAAGCAAGGCCCTCATGCATAAAGTTCACACTTTAAAACCACACTGTCTGTCACTTAAAGGATGTATAAATTACCATCAAACTCACAAGCTTTTATCAACTTAATCTAAACTCAGATTTATATTTTGGCTTATATTTAATGAGCATTTATAAGTATTTCTAGTAGTGAGAGCTGGACCAGAGAAATAAGAGACAAGAATGGTTCTTTGTATGTAAAATTCCAGTATTTTCTGTCAATTCATGGTTCTTTAAGAACAAGGTACTTTTTAGATATAAAAAATTCTTGGCATATTGCTATTTAATTGAAAAGCCTTGGTATCAGTGTTTTCATTTACATTTTTATCAGACAAGCTCCCATCTCTCAGTAAGTTTCAGTATAAGTGGAACCTGAGGAACACCAAAGACCAAAAAGAGAGTTCAACAGGTCAGTGCATGTATGTAAGAGATCATGCACAGCAGAGAAAGGGATTCATTTGTTGGACAGAGCTCTGCTGGTTATTCTTTTCTCATTGACAGGTAATATTGTAAATCACTATCATACACAGATTTCAAAGCTGAGAGTTTTCTACTTTTGCATAAGCCTGGTGTGTGGTCCACTAACACTGTCATAATGATAACATTTTTGCTGACAGGGCTGACTTTCTACACACAGCGCTATGGTGCTGCACTAGTGTGTCTGTGCTATCCTGTTTCCCCGTCGTAACTCTACACCTTTTGTATCCTCAGGAATAACAACTAACACTTGAAGAACAGTATATGACTCTGCTTGACATGATGTTTTATTGTGAATCTTCCCCTTCCATGTCAGATCATATTAATCCAGCTCAGTTATTATTCCCAGCCTATAAAACTGTCTTTGAGATACAACACACAAGGTACATTTCTTGCTTCCAGAAGGGAAACTCTATAGTTTAGCATTTTTAGCTTGACGATTCACTCCATAAAATTGTCATAGTGGAACCAAGCAAGATTTGAAATTCACAGAAAGGTCAGGAGAAATAGGGAAGGTAATGGTAATCCAATTTTATGGTTTCCATGGTGACTGGAAGAAAGTTTAAAGCTAGGTTTTCATTTATATTAGTGACCCTAGTTACATAATTTTAAACATATACTATTATTCAGTTTGAGCACATAATAAGATTGGTACAAGAAAGTAACATAGGCCTTTATATTAATACTCGTTTTGTTGATTGCACTTCTCTTTGTCATCAAGTCTAATTTCAAATCATAATTATGATGAAATCTTGTAGAATCTGCATCCTTTTCTGTTAAGTCAGATTATTTGGGTTTTGTCTTCAATTTTCAGTATTAGTTAAAAGTTTTAAAATTTATTTTAATGTGGATCGAAGAGAAATGAAACCCTCTCTGAAATTTAGTGTCATGCTATGAAATAGGACAAAGATGACTTATGATGTTGTGATTGCTTTAGTTACTGGAAACTGTAATCTGTGGAGTCCAGATTTGGTAATTCCTTAAACTAATGATATCATGAAATAATTTTGTTTAGATAATATTTTTTAAAACATCCCTCTAATGATTCCAGTAATATTCTGAATTTGTATTTTAAAATGAACATTTATAACTTATTGTTAAGATCTTTATTGTTGCAATTGGCATGATCTATTTTGAATTTTTAACAAGTCCTAGAATAGGAAAATTTATGAAGGTAGGGAGTAACTCAATGGCTGCTTAGATTAGTGGGAGATTTATTACATGATTGATAGTGGGCAGTGTTTGGGAGTGACAAAATCATGTAACTGCCATTGTGGTCATGATTCTACAATTCTGTCAATATGACAAAATCCACTGAATCATGCACATTGTATGTAAATTGCACAGTATAAAAAGTTAGTTCAATAAAGCTTTTATTGTAAAAATAAATGCACGAAAACATGTAAGAACTACGTGTAACTTTTACAAATCTAAATTTTCAGAGACAAGCTCAGGAAAAACTTGGAAGCACTAATGCAGACCTCCAATTATGCTTTCTGTATGGAACTCTGTTTGGGAGATGGAAGTAGAGAAATGTACAAATGGGAAACATTCTGTTTTTAAATATGCATAGAGAAAAAACGTGCTCAAAAATTATAACTCTTAAAGTTCTACTTGTAATCAGTTTACTGCACATAATGAAGTTCCATAATATTATTATGATTTTATACATCTTAACATACATGTCTAAGTATTTCAAAATGTGTGTGTACAGTTAATTCAACAGCTTTGTTGGATTATATAAACTGCTGCGTGAGTTCTACACATTTAAGACATTCATCTGTCTCACTTTTCAAATCCTCTCAATTTAACTAACAACTTCTTATTTTAAAATGATAAGTTTCCCAGTGAATCAGCGCATACCTCATTAGAAAATAATAAAGATAGTAAGTGGTCAAGTAGAATGGAGAACAACGGTAAAGTTAGCTGACGGACTAAGAAAAAGATGGGCAACGATGCATTTGAAGACATGAATGCCTTTGAGACTTACTGGAAAAGTCTTCAAGAAGGCCTCAGTGTACCCTCTTCCTGAAATACAAAATCTGTCACTTTGTTAACAACTCCCAGTTACTTAAACCAACACAATCGTTTTGCACATTTCCACACCAGTTCTACTCGTGAGAGACAGTAGTTATTGTGAAATCTGAGATTTAACAGTTCCTTGAGAAGGTAGCATAGTTCAGAAATGATTTTAAGTGTTCATTTACGAGTTTGTGATCTAAAGTTACTTAATGTACATAGCTCTACTTTCCTTATTTAAATTAACATACACATATAAAATTTACCACTATATCCATGTTTAATATTCAGATCTGTGACAAATTTGATATTCAAACACTTGTGCATTCATATTTTTGTTTAATTATCACCACCATTCTTTTCCAGAAATGTGTTTTATCTGCTCAGAATTAAACTCTGTACCTATTAACAGGCTAAGATGTTTCAGATTATATGTCTGATTCATTTCACTTAAAATTATGGTCTCCAGGTAGATTCATTTTCCTACATGTGAGTTAAATATATCCTTCTTTATGGGTGAGTAGTACTTCTTTATGGATAAATACATCTCCTATACCCATTCATCTGTGGTTGGGCATATAAGCCACTTTCAAAATTTAGCTAATATGACTTGTTCTGGATATACATGCATCACTGTGCTATGCTATCTTTAACTCTTTTGGGAAGATACCTAGAAGAGAAACAGCTGGGCTCAATGCAATTTCCATTTCTAGTGTTTTGAGGAATATCCATGATTTCCATCTGTGAGGGATTACCTGGCTCTTACCATAATTTCCAGTCTTAACTTTTTAAAAATGTTAGGGCTGTTATATTGTTAACGTAACTAAAGCACAGTGAGCTTAATTTACTCTGATGAGTTTATAAAACAAGAGATAGAACCGAAATTTACATTCCTGGCTACCTACAGATATGAAGTTCCTTCCTCTCTGAACCGTGTGATCAAAGGAAATGCCATCAAATTCACTGACCATCATCTTATTGGCATAAAGTCTGGGTTATCTGTGTTTCAAACTGCAAAGAAAATGACAGCTACTGAGTCAGAGGCAAAACAAGACATACACGTTAAACTGTGGAGCTTTCACTCAGTCGGGGCCTGATCGATGAGATGGTGATTTGTTTGCACTCTACTTCCAGAGTTAACCATCTCTGCTAAAATTAGCTATCATTTTCCTGATGGCTATGTGTGCTCTTGTACATCTTTCCCTTCTCAAGTTGAGATTTCTCTTTAGAAAAAAGAAAAGAGAATCTCTAGCCCTGAACTGAGTATTACCCTTCTCAGGATTCCATTACAAATCTCACAGGCTGAGACTTAAAGGACAGGAATTATTTTCTTATACTTCTGGAGATGAGAAGCCCAAAACATCCAATAGGTTAGTTTCTTCTGAGCAACTCTCTTTGGCCTGTTTTTTATCTCTGTACTTTACACTGTCTTTCCTCTGTATACGGACGACCTCAACCTCTTCCAAGGACACCTCTCACATCCGCTAGGGCTTGTCCTCATCATTTCTCTTCATCTTAACTGCCTCTCGAAACTACAGTACTTCTAATTACAGTTCTACTCTGAGGTACCAAGTCTCCAGAGCTCAACGTATTAATTTGGAAGGGGTCTTCATTGATTCCCTAATCTACCACACCAGACTCATGGATGGCTGTGTGTGAGCTTTTGAAGATCTTACTAAATACATCACTGATGTTTATGACTGAAGAAACCCTAAAAGAAATATTCACCTTTGCTCTTGTAAGTAAGCTATATGTGTACCTTTAATGTACTTTCATGGAAACACATTTACATGGAAGAAAGATCAGTTACCTAAATAGACTACAGTCAAACTCGAGAATGTTTCCTGCTTAATATTTTTACTAACTATGCCATACTTTATATGTGTGGCCCTTTAATTATGCTTTT
>PVJX010044858.1:0-12996 GCA_004027295.1 Dolichotis patagonum | reverse complement strand
ACCGGCCTAGGGGTGGAGCCAGGATGTGATGTAATGGCAGGAAGAAGGCATGTCACTCTCTCTTGCCGGTTTCAACTTGCTGTTTGCAGCCACCATGAACTGCGGCCCCACCATGCCACCCTGCCTCGGAGCCAACTGAGTATGGACTGAAACCTCCAAAAACTGTAAGAAATAAACCTTTCCTTTCCCAACTTTGGGCATCAGGTATTTTGTCTCAGTGATGAGTAAAAAGTAACTAAGACAGAAGCATTCACCAAGATCCTCAAATGGACCTTATGGCTTTCATTGTGAAAAAGAACAGGACATTTCATCACTGTTGGGATTCCTATAGCTCTAATGTACTTGCTAGTTTTATTGTTGACCTCTCATAGCACAGGGTGGACCTCTAGAAGGCCTATGATTTTAGCAGAGAGAACAAGGAATAAGAAGTTGACTTTCTATATTTACTTTTACAAGTAGAAATATGTTGGTCAGCTTTGGTACTGTGTAATGTTTGATCCATTAAATACACAACTCAGTGTTTCATGGGGCAGATTCCAAAGAGGGGCTACATGTTAAAATCCTGGCTCTATTGTGTCCCAGATCTTTGCATTTGGGTAGATTACTTCATTTTTTTGTTCTTTCACTTTAAGAAATGCAAACTAGAGATAACAATAAGTAAGTAAAATAGGATTTTTCTGAGAAATAAACATGGTAACCATGTGAATTTCATAGAATGATGCATAAGCATAGAGTAAACACTCAATAAACATTAGCTAGTACTATTACTTTTATTGTCTTATACAGCAATCAACAAATTCTGTGGCAACTTCTTCTTTCAATGGTCCAGTTGTGAATACTTTAGGCTTTGTGGAACAAAAACAAATGCAAAAATGCTATGTAGATGTTTATATACTAAGAAAGAAAAATTTCCACAAATATTTATTAATACGATTCCATAATAATAATAATTTATTATAATTTTTGACCATGTACTAATAAGAAAAAGGGAATGTTTTAATAACATTTCACTTAATTGAGTTTCAAAGTTAGAATTCTCTATAATTTCATTAATTGCAAAGATTTATTCATATAAACCATTTTTAACTCTTAGGCCAAACAAAAACAGACAATTCCTTGATTTGAATCTATTAGTTATGGTTTTCTGACCCATGATCTTAGACAAACTCATCAACAGAAGGTTTGTTATCTACCCGGAGAAAAGCCTAATTAATTTCCATGATCTGACCTCACAAGAAACTTAAATCTGTAGATTTCTGAGCCATCTAAAGCAAGATCATATCTTGAAAGATTCTGAAATGCCCAGAGGTGGCTTTCTTGAATCAATACTTAGCCATTTAAAATGTCTGCAAAATACTGACAAAAAACTGACTATATCAGATTGGGAGTCCCAGTCAGTTGGAGTTAGGTATGGATACCAGAGGACTGTGGAGTAACACTACTGATTTCCACCCTGTTTCATAGGGCTAATTAGTTTCTGGGCTGACATCCAAGTGAGGAAAATGTTATCTGGTTCACAGTATAACCCTAATATCCTAATAGCTAGAGTCATTTTTTACCCTTATCTTAATCCTGGCCTACTAGGCCTACACAGCCCTATACTGTACAAACCAATGTCATCATCAAAGACTAGGATGTGCTGGAGTCCTTGTTCAGAAGTAAACACATGTCTAGCATGCTGAAGGTTTTGGGTTTGACATTCAGCGTTACCAAAACAAGCAGGCAAACAAAGAAACAAAAAACCTTGATAACTCAGTAAGCCAACCTAAATTAAGGGGACTCCTACTGGATCACTGTACTTTTTTGTTCCAGCTTCCCGAGGAAGGAAATATCTATCCATCAACTTTGTACAGTTGTAAGGGTCAATTGGTTTTTAAGGTTAACTGAGAAATTCAGAGCTTTTTCTTGAAGGATATTCAACTGTCATGACTAGTAGTCATAGCCTGAAACAACAAAGAGCCAGCAGCTTAGTTTACCAAGATGCAAAGTGCTTCCTCTTTGAACAATTCAGCATCTTGACTGTAGGTATACTGGGACAAATTTTGAACTATTTCTCATCTGTCACATATTGGGCTTCAAGACATGTGGGAAGAGATGGTCAGCACAAGCTGAGTTAATGCCCATTCTAGCTCATTCTGTGAAAAAAAACACCCTATAAAACTTGTTGATGTTATAAATTTAAAACTTATTAATGTGTATATTCTATATATCAAGAAATTCAGTCTCCTCCTAAACCCTTTGTTTAACAGCAACTAATATTCACTGAGAATATACTATTTGCCAGATACTATATGAAGCACTTCATTGAGATTACCATATCCAGTTTTCAATGTACTTTATGACTTATGCATTCTTTGTATCTATATTTTCACATGTGAGGAAACTGTGGAACAGAAAATTTAGCAATTCATCCAACTGTATCAGCCAAAGAAGTACCTAAGCCCGTATTCAAAACAGGTGTTATGGTTAATACACTGTGTCAATTTGAGAAGTTTAGAAGCTTAACTTAGAGACTCAGCAGGGAGGAAGAATCCTTACTTTGTAAATATCCTCTTCTTGTGCAAGAGGTGGACACAGAGATTTTGTGAGTGCTATATCCTCCCTGGAGGGGTGGGGTGGCCTATGTACAATACAAAGGAGGAGAAGAGGCTTGTTCCCCACTTTTGGCTCTGGTTACTGACTTGAAGCATTGCCCCAGTGCCATGCCACCGTGTTTTGGAGTCAGCTGATTATGGATTGAAGCCTCTACAAACAGTAAGCTAAATAAACCTTTTCTTCCTTCATTTTGGGTGTCAGGTATTTTGTCCTAGCAATGAGAAAAAAGTAACCTGGACACCAGGTTTAGTTAAATTGTGCAAGGCCATATAACTTGCATATGGTAAACTTGAATTGTAGTCAAGGCCTTTATGGTTTTTAAGAAATTTTCCTACTATACACTGATGCCTCAGTTAGAGATTTTCCTGTTTTACCCAACCCAGTCGAACTGAGATGTAGATATGACTATGTACTTGGGTTTGACTAATTTCTCCCCAGCATGCTGCTTCATGGATGACACACTTCTGTTCCACTCTCTGCAGGGTATAGTACAATCCTGACATATCCTGTAAGCAGTGTAAGATTAAGTGACAATAGACTCCAGTCTTAATCCAACATCTTACAGCTCCAAGTGTCTGGAAGAGGGGATCCACAACTATGTTAGAAAAAATGAAGTAAAAGGGAGACTTAAAGCCAGGTCCTTGCTGGCAAATTCTGCTTTATCCAGTCCCAAATAAAATAAAAACTAATGTTAATCCTGTAATTAATGTTAATTAAGTACTGGGATAAATGAAAATTCTCTCCATTAAATGTTCATAGCAGTCTTTTAAGGTTATGACTATGATAATCCTTACTTTAGAAATTGAGGAATTATTGTTGAAAGAGGTTAAATGATTTGTTTAATGTAGAGGAGCTGGGTTTTTGGATTCAAATCTTTCTGACTTCAAGTCCTAGTACTATGACTGACAAATAGTGGGCATACTCCAGAGTAGGCTGGAGATGGATGCCCACTTTCATCAGAACTTGTAAGAGATGCAGGCCCTTGCAGTGACAGTACAAAAAGACAAACAATGTTAGAGTTTCCTACTGAATGTGAAAGAATATTTTTTGTCTGCCAGCTCAAGAAGCTCATATGCAAGTACTTTTCTTCAGCCTTAACTCCACCATGCTGGGCACTATGGTTGACTCAAGTCAAATTTGAACACAGTTTCTAGCAATAACTCCATCTATGACATAAATTAGTTAATGAGTCATTTGCAGCCGCTACTTCCAAATCAAAGTGTAGACTGTTAGAATTAACTGCTTTCTACATCCATGTCAGTTCTCCAGACACCTCTGGGATACCATATCATCTTTAGCTGTTTAAGACCCCATCAGATCTTGGTCATGACTAGTAGAAAAATGTGAATTTTTAAATTTTAAAAAGAAATGTATTACACTCTCTTAGTTAGGTTAAGTCCTAAGTATTTAATTATTCTATATGCTTGTGGGAATAGTATTATTTTCATGATTTATTACACATTAAGTTCATTTTTGATGCACACAAAATCCATTGATATTGATATTTTATATTCTGCTATATTGCTGAAGTTAGTTATTAATTAAAAGAGATTTTAGTGGAATTCTTTGAGTATTTTGTGTAAAGTATCACATCATCTGCAAATAATGACAGTTTCACCTTCTTTCCTATATGTATTCCTTTTATTTATTTCTCTGCTAATGTTTCAAGTACTATGTTGCACAAAAGTGATCATACTAAGCATCCTTGCCTTATTTCTTATTTTTTTGAGAATATTTTCAGTTTTTCCCATTTAAAGTGATGACACCCATTGATTTGTCATAAATATCTTTTACTAAATTCAAGTATGGCCCTTCTATACCTATATTCTTAAGGTTTTTTTTGAAAGGGTGTTTGATTTTATCAAAAGATTTTTTTGTATCTATTGATATGATCATATGGGTTTTGTATTTGCTTTAGTTTATATAGTGTATTACATGTATTGATTTATGTAGGTTGAATCATCCTTGTAATTCTGGAATGAAACCAATATGGTCCTGAGGTATGAACCTTATAATGATGTTTTGCATTGTTTGATAATATCTTGCTGAGAAATTTTTGCATCTATGTTCTAGGGTGATTGGCTTGTAGTATTCTTATTCATTTGGGTCTTTTTCTGCTTTTGGGATCATACTGGCTTCAAGAAATGAGTTTGATCATTTTCCATTTCACTGATTTTAAGAAGGATTGGTGATATAATGCTCTTAAAGCTTATCATGTATTTATGGAATGCAGCAGTGAGTTTATCAGGTCCCTAACTTTTAAATTGGTAGGTTTATTTCTTTTAATTACTGTCTCCATTTCATTTGTTATCTTTGCATTGTTCAGTATTTTTATGCCCTCTCAGGCTGGTATTGCAAATTTGTATAAGTCTAGGAATCTGTTCATATTGTAAAGATTTTACAACTTGTTGGAACCTAATTTTTCTTAGTAGTTATTAACTTCTGAAATTTGAAGATGTCTGCTGAAATTTTACTTTTATCATTCTTAATTTCATTAATGTAGCTAATTTTCCTTTTTTTTGCTAAGTTTGACAAAGGGTTTACCTATTTCTTTTATGCTTCCAATGAACTTTTTTTTCTTTTTTGAGACAGTATCTCATTGTATAGTTCAGGCTGTCCTTATACTCACTATGTCATCCTGGCTGGCAACAATTGCTTGAACTCACAGCAATCCCCATGTGAGACTTCCAAATGCTAGAAATACAGGTGTGTGTCATCATACCAGGCTTTTAGAACCAGCTTTTATATTCATTAGGTTTGTAAAAAATATTTTACTCTCAATTTCACTGATTTCTGCTTAAATATTTATGATATTTATCTTTAATTTTGATTTGGAAAAGGATTGCTATTTTTTTCTCAATTATCCTGAGATTTTTTATTAGGTTATTTGTTGAGTTCACTGTGTTTTACTAATATAAGCACTGATTGCAACAAACTTCTGTCCTAATCTTCTACCAAAAAAACCTAAAGTGCTCATAAAAGGGCATTTAGAAGGTCATCAGAGAATGGAAAGATAGCCCCTGTTCCTGGATAGGTAAAGTTAGTATTGTTGAAATTGCCATAATTCCAAAACTGTTACACACATTCAGTGCAATACCAGACAAAATACCAGCAGCATTCTTTACATAACTAGTGAAAACAACCCTAAAATCCCTACATAACCAGAAGAAAACTGGTATACCAAAAGCAATCTTGGGCAATAAGAACAAATCAGAATACCTGATTTTCCTTCTAAAATCAGGAACAAGACAAGAATATCCTCTATTGCCACATATGTTCAATAGACTACTCAAAACTTTACCAAGAGGAATAAGGCAAGAGAAAAAACTAATGGGATACATAGGAAAATTATTATTATTTTAGATGACATTATTATTAGTTTGCAAGTCATCATCTTGGTCCAAGAGTTTATATTTGTAATCCCACAGAAAAGTTATTGTAATTCCAATAAGTTAATTTTTATATACCATTTATGCTGCAAATCACAGTGAGAATAAAGACACTAAGACATATTTATAGTTATGGGGATCCAAAGGAATCCTAAGTCCAGCTAAGGTGGTATTTCACTGGAACAAAGGCCTTGACCCAGGGCCCAAGCCATATTTTATTAATTTGTGAAGAAGGGAATGGTTTGAGGATGAGTGACTGTGAGAATGGTGGGAAATGCATCAGCACTGTGAGCTGGGCTAGGTAAGGAAACTGAAATCACCTCTGCAATATACTGAGAGAATGATATGTAGAAAGACCAATCTGCATAACACAACAGTGGTAAAATCTAATGTTTTGCGGTCTGCTTCTGCTCAGATGTGTAAACTTGTCTGCCCTGGGAAGTCATAGCCTCTTACCTCGAGGCTCAATTCCAGCTGACAGCAATGGAGAAGTGGCTCTTCATTCCACCATGCTCAAACATGTTTTTTGGGAGTCACAGAGTGGGGAAACAGCAACTGTCCCCTAGCTTCAAAGATTATGCATCAGTACCTCACCTAGCCCTATTTACATTTATTAAGGCCAATTGAAGTGATAAAGAAATGACCTAACCAACTCTGTACATGTCGGTACATGGAGATATGGCCAAGTTTAGCCAAAATGGAGATAACTGTTCTTTATTCAGTGGGAGTCTTCCAGATAATCATCTGCAATAGAAGACACAAAAATTCTGCTGACTTAATCCTATAATAATAAATTTCATCAATGCAGAATGGTACCAAATGAACAAAAAAGTCAATTAATAGTCCTTCTGTACAACAATGATCCCAATGAGAAAATAATTAGGAAAATAAGATTCACAAGAATACTAACAAACACTAAATGTGTATGAACCAAAGGAACCAAGAAAGCAAAATGCTTCCATAAAGCAAAATATAGTACTTTGAAAAAAGAGATTGAAAAAGAAATAAAATAATGAAATGACTTCCTTTGTTTTTAGATATGCAGAACAAACATTGTCAAAATGGCCATACTTCCAAAATTGATATATATTGAATGCAATTCCAGTCAAAATACCAGTGGCATTAGTCTCAGAACTAGAGAAAACAACCCTAAAATTTATATGGAACCTGAAGAGCTTTAGAATAGCAAAAGCAATCATGGGAAACAAGAGGTAAGCAGGAGGCACCACAATCTTGGATTTCACATTATATTACAAACCTACAGTGTGAAAGACCAGATAAGAAGAATAAGGCCTAACTAGCCTCTTCTGTGAGTTTTAGAGAGAAAAACAGCTCACTTGTCTGAATAAATAAAGACATTGTGTGCCGGTCAATCAGGGCTGTTTGTCAAAGGGAAAGAAGAGACACCTAGTGCCTCACATTTTAATCTATTTAGTGTCTCTTTGTGTTTCAATTTCATGCCCCTTGGTCAAGTACAAGATCATAGGTTGGCTCTCTACAGTTGGACAGGGACCTGGCTAAGGAAGCCTGTGTGTGGCAAAAGTATTGTCAGTCAGCAACTGGAACTTCCACAGTGGAGAGGTACTGGCCAGCCAAAGAAAGTGACAAAAGGAAAAAGAAAAGAATAAGGAACATGAGTGCATGCAGAACAGTCTCAACCAAGGTAATGGGGTAGAGTTCATCCACTGAAGTACAGCATTTTATCCCTTTATTGGAAATTCTGTAGCACCAGTCTTCTGCTCAAGTTAGTAATCAGTTGATTTATCACATATTGCAAAATGTTATCAAACAGTGTTTGGTTTGCTGAAATGGGCATGCTTGACGTAGAGAGTTGGGATCGAGTGAGTGAGAGTTTAGATCATGCCTATAGCCAGGACTCTGTTGTATCCCCCTATAACATTCTCCACATGGAATTTTGTTCATGAAGTTCTTTGTCCTTTAACTGTTGGGTAACATCCCACACCAAGTGCACCTTTGAGGGAGGATGGGGTTGAGGGTGAAGAGCACTGGTCCCCTTCTCTTCCTCCTTCTTCTCTACTTTGGTTGAGACAGATATAGTGCTTGCTTATCAAGAACTGCTTGATAGTTTGATCCTAGTATCAAAAAAATGAATTAGTTAGACAGGATGCACTTAATAGAGAGTCCTTTGGAACATAAGCATTTCCAATTAATATTCATCCTGACCCTACTAATCCAAATGAAATTTGTTCCTGAACAATCCTATGCTCAAAGAATTAAAATTTGATGTCACTGGGCTTGTTGGAGACTGTCCTCAGAACTCCATGCTTACCTGCTGTCTTGGCTACTTTTCTATCATTGCTGGGACGAAGTACCAGACACTCAAAATTAAGGAAGGGAAGGTTTATTTAACTCACAGTTTGTGAAAGTTTCAGTCTATAGTGAGATGGCTCCAAGGCAGGATGGCATGGCACAAGGGCAACACTTCAAGGCAATGGAAGACAACAAAAAATGCAAGAGCAAAAAGTAGGAATATCACATCTCTTTTCCTCTCTTATATTGTAAGCAAGCTACATCCCTTGGAAGAGTGTATCACTCACATCATCTTTGTTCTCTCCTCTTGCACAGGGTGAGGATGTTTGCAAAGCAAGGACCTTGGCCTCTGCTGAATCACTTGGTTAAACTTCTGACCTACTCAAGTTGAAACAATGGAACAACACTTACAATCCACTCAAAACAACTCCTCTCTCCAACAGAGAGTGTCACCTCCTGCCTTGGGACCATCAGACTCTGCTTAGTGGAGCTCACTCACGCCAGCAAGTTCCATTGCAAGTTTTTTCCTCCTCCTCACCTTGCCTGGTTGTAAATCTTTGCTGCAGTATCACAGAAAGTCACATTCCACCCTGAGCCTATTTCACCAAGAATTTCCTCATGAGCAGTGCTGGGGGCCTGAATTCAGTCCCAGGAGACAAACGTGCACGAGTTGATTACCAGAGTACAGGGGAAGCTTTGTAAAGCTGTTCCCAGCTGGTAAGGCCATGTCTGGAGGATGCATGGGAGGTACCCACAGGCCTAACTGAGCCATACCCAGAGAAATTCAAGCAGCTAGAAAGGGCCTGAATTCAGTCCCAGGAGCCAAATGTGCACAAGTTGAATCCTAGCTGATGGGGGAAGATTTGGATCTTCACTCCCAGGTAGAAAGACCACACCCAGCATCCCAAATTGCCAGAGGACACAAGAGAGGTCCCCAAAGACCAAATGAGGCCACACTCAGCAAACTCCAAGTGGTTAGCAGTTGCCCGAAATCTGCCCCTGGAGTCAAAAGTGGGCAAGGTGATTCCTGGCACATGGGGGAAGTTTTGAAACATTGCTGGAAACTCAGAAGTATAAGAAAATGCCAAAAACGAAAGAGCAAAATGCAGACTTCCAGCCCAACCCAAGCAAGCCTAGAAGACATGGACATAGATGAAAATGTAAGCCACACACCTGAAAATGATGAAATGATAACAACTAAAGTAAAGAAACAACTCCTGGAAGCTATAAAAGAACTCAGAGCAGAAATAATCTCCCACACAAAAGAAGAAATGATAAAGATAACAAAAGAAATGCTGAACACAATTAAAGAAGATATAGTTAAAAAATTAGAAGAGCAATGCAAATAGATAGAAACCCTGAATGAACACTGTAAGAAACAAACAGATTGCATAAAGCAGATTCAAAGAGATGTACAGGATACAAAAAATTCCATCAAAAGTTGACAAAACTGCCTCAGTGAAAGTGAAGATAGAATTTCAGAACTCAAAGACAAGATTTCAGCTAGCAAATAGGAAAGATCTTTTAAAAATGACAAGGAATTAGGAAATAACAATTCATGACCCTGAAGCAAGGCCAGCAGATTTCTGTAGCTGCTGGTTTCAAACAGGAGCCTAAAGAGAATTCTTTCTGTGGTCTGTTGGCCATTTCAGAACTTTGGAAGTGGAATGGTCAATTCATCAGAAAGAAATTGCAGGTGAGTATGGCGGACTTTAGGGGGCCTGCAGGGGAGAGACCCTGGTGCCTTGGGACCGGCACCATGTGGTTGACTGGGGGTGCCGGGAGAACAAGGAACTCCTCCCCTATCTGGGTGGGTGGCTGAGAGTGTGGCCGACTTTTGACAACCCAAAGTAGAGAGCCCCTGGCACGTTGGGACCTGCACCATGTGGCTGACTCAGGGTGCCGGGAGAACAAGGAACTCCCCCCATCTCTGGGGGCAGTTGAGAGTGTGGCAGACTTTCAGTGGCCTGAAGGAGAGAAACCCTGGTGCATCGGGACCTGCACAGTCTGGTTGACTCAGGGTGCCAGGAGAATAAGGAGCTCCTCCTCTCTCTGGGGGGTGGCTGTGAGTGTGGTCGACTTCCAGCAGCCCGAAGGAGAGAGACCCTGGTGCATTGGGATCTGCACAGTGTGGTTGACTCTGGGTGCTGGGAGAACAAGGAGCACTTCCTCTCTCTGGGCGGCAGCTGATAGTGTGGCAGACTTTTGGTGGCCCAAAGGAGAGACACCCTGGCGCATCAGGACATTCAACATGCGGTTGACTTGGGGTGCCTGGAGAACAAGGAATTCTTCCTGTCTCTGGGGGTCGACTGTGATCCTGACTGCATGTGGGCTGAGAATCAGACATCTCATGTCATCCTGTCCTCCATTCCATGTCCCCCTCTCCCTCCCCCCTGCCTAGCAAGTGGGAGCCAGTGAACTACATATCTTGTGAAAAGATTGGCTATGTTATTTAGTATGAGCTCTCCATATGCAAAGATAAGGACAACCATTTGGAAGAAAACAAGAGACAATATGACAGATAGTGAAGATTTCTGGTTGTCTAGCTTTGAAATTTTTGCTTTCTTATGTCCCATTCTGTTCTGTTTTGTAGTGTTTAATTTTACTCCCTTTTAAAATAAAATATAAAAAAAGAAATAATAATCCAACAGCTGCAAGATGATGCAAAGAAAAACAACATAAGATTGATAGGTATAAACAAAAAATAAGGTGACAACACTAATGATATCAAGAGGCTATTTATATAAGTAATAGCTGAAAATTTTCCAAACATGAGAATGGAAACTGACATAAACATCAGTGAAGCATATAGAACTCCAAATAGCCATAACCAAAATAAAACTACACCCAGACATATAATAATCAACATCCCAGAAATCCAACATAAGAACAGAATATTAAAAGCTGCTAGAGAGAAGAGACAGATCACCTCTAAAGGAAAGCCTATCAGAATCAGAGCAGACTTCTCAACACAAACAATGAAGTCAAGAAGAGCATGGTAAGGTATTTCAGATCTTAAATGAAAACAAATTTCAACCCTGACTGATGTACCCTGCAAAACTCTCCTTCAAAATGGATGGAGAAATAAGATACTTCCACAACAACGAACAGCTGAAGAACTTCATGACCACAAAACCAACCCTGCAAAGAATACTGAAAGACATTCTAGATAGACATAGGGAAAAAAACCACTAAGCAAGGCAGACAATTAAACAGAGTGGAAAGTAAAGAAGCAACAGCAGAAAGATAACATGTCAAAAGTAAACCAATATTTAACAGTTATAACCATTAATGCAAATGGCCTCAATTCACAGATTAATAGAAACAGACTGGCAGAATGGATCAAGAAGCAACATGCAACCATATGCTGCATGCAAGAAACCTATCTAACCCAAAAGAAAACTCATAAACTGAAAGTCAAAGGATGGAAAATATTACTTCATGCAACAGTATCCCAACAAAAACAGGGATAGTTATCCTGTTTGCAGACAATGTGAACTTCAAACATAAAATGATCCAAAGAGATAAAGAAGGTCACTACATACTAGTTAAGGGAAAACTTCAAGAGGAAGAGAAAACAATTTTAAATATATATGAACCAAATTTGGGAGCACCCAGCTATATGAAACAAATATTAACAGAAATGAAAAATCAAATAAGCAATAACACAATTATAACAGAGGACATTAGCATGCCATGCACACAAAGGGACAGATCAACTAGTCAGAAGGTCAGCAAAGAAATAACAGAACTGAAACACACCTGTGAACAAATGGACTTGGTGGATGTAAATAATATCAGAATATAAATTATATATCAACAATATCAGAATATACATTCTTCTCAGCAGCATATGGAATGTTCTATAAAGTAGACCATATACTGGCCCACAGAACATGCTTAAGTAAATGCAAAAGAATTGAAATCATCCTGTGCAGGTTATCATATCATAGCACCATGAAAATAGAAATTAATGAAAAAAGAAAAGCAAAAACCCCACAAACAAATGGAAATTGAATAATACACTGTTGAGCAATCAGTGGGTCACAGAGGAAATTAAAGAAGAAATGAAACAATATCTACAAGGAAATGAAAATACAAATATATCTTCCAAAATCTGTGGGACTCAATGAAAGAAGTCCTCAGAGTAAAATTTGAAGCACTGAATACCCACATCAGGAAAACAGAACGAACACAATAAAACAACCTGATGCTACATTGCAAACATCTAGAAAAAGAAGAGCAAGTCAAGCTCAAGGCCAAAAGAAGATAGGAAATTATAAAGATCAGGGCAGAAATCAATGCAACAGAGATTAAGAAAATAATACAAAGAATCAATGAATCAAACATGGTTCTTTCAAAGAATAAATAAAATTGATAAGCCCCTAGCCAAGCCTATTTCAAAAACTAAAAAAAATTCAAAGATTAATGTCGACACTCTTCAAACGCTTCAATTAAATTGATAGGGAGCCAATTGTCCCTAACTCACTCCTGGAAGCAAATATTACTCTAATACCAAAACCTGGGAAAAATCCAACCAAAAAAGTGAGCTATAGGCCAAACCCTCTAATGAACATAGATGCAAAAATTCTCAATAAACTATTGGCAAACAGAATGCACAAATTATCAAGAAGATTATAGACAATGACCAAGTGGGATTCATCCGAGGAATGCAGAGATGGTTCAACATACACAAATCAATAAATGTAATCCACCATATTAATAGAGCCAAAAATAAGAA
>PVJX010044857.1:0-13008 GCA_004027295.1 Dolichotis patagonum | reverse complement strand
TTCACGGTGCAGGGTTTGGAATGCAAGCCAGAATCCTCTGCTGGGTAAGATGGTGGGTATCACCAAGATGCAAAGCTGAAAGATGCTAAGGTTTCTTCCCTTATATACACTGATATAATTATTGATAGAGCTCACTTTTACATTGATGGTAAAGATTAAAATGGAACTTATGGCTACACTATTATGTATTTTTTTCTTAAATGTATTTGTTAAATATTTTCAATGTTCCAATGACTTCTGGTTCTTCTTTTCTTGGTGTCCTTATCTTTCTTTGGATTTTCTGCACATCTCTTGGCACCTCAAGTTATCCTTTGCTCGGAGTCACAAGGAGAGGAATTATTCTTAAAAGACACAGACACTCAGAGAAATAGAGCCATGTGAAAAGCACAGGAGAAAACAGCTCTGTACGAGGCAAGGACAGGGACCTCAGAAAAAGCCAACTGTGTTGACACCTTGATTTGGGCTTCCGGCCTCCAGAACTGTGAGAAAATAAATTTCTGCCCCTTGAGCCTCCTAAGCTGTGGTACTTTGTTACAGTAACCATAGCAAACTAATATGCCAAGAATATCCAAGACCTATTGATAAAGCTTTTTTGTTTGTTTGTTTGTTTTTGTTTTTTATTTTTTTGAGACAGGATCTGGCTATGTAGTCCAGGCTGGCCTCAAACTCATGGCAATCCTCCTGCCTCAGCCTCTTGAGTGCACGGTTTATAGGTGTGTGCCACCACGCCCGGTTGATAAAGCTTTTTAATAATGTTCCGTCTTTCCTTTGGGTCCTTAGCAACTAGGCAGGGAAGAGTGAGCTCCACAGCCAGTAGTGTAGGATTCAGGCGCTCTGCTCTCCACGTCCAGGATGGAAATGCCAGCTAGCTCTGTCATGAGGAGCTTTGCAGAGTGACGTCCTCCTTTCTTTTAAATTTTGCCAGGCTAAGGAGGTCACAGAGCCACCCTCCCCTTCTTTCCGTAGCAGTAATCCTAGTGGAAACACATCTCTCTGGCACTCCCCACCCCGTTGGCTAAAGGCGGTGGCTTTCTCATTTGGTGTGGAGCGGTGCCCCTGTCACTCTGGGAGAAGCAGATGGTCCTGCCTGCCTGTGAGCTTGAGGCCATCTGGTGAGGGGGCAGGTGGCTCGGGCTTGGGGAAGGAAGCAGCCACCCAAGAATCCCACCTTACGCCTGAAATGCCATCATCAGTGACAAGAGCTAATATTGATTGAGCATTTAGTATGTGCCAGGCACTGTTCCGAGAGTCACAGGGATTTAGTGATCCTGCCAGCTGCCTCCGACGCAGGGCGCTATTATTATCAAACTCTTCTGTGGTGAGGAAAGTTGGGGGTGGAAAGGTGGAGCACTTCCCTAAGGTCTTTGCTGGGCAGTGAGGGGTGGACGTAGAGTTCACCGCACTACATGTCCCTGGTATTTAGGCACGGTGCTGGGGATTTCCTTCCCTCCATGCCTTGAAAATCAGATTCTCAGATGATCTCCTGGAAGACACTGGAAGTTTTGACGTGGACGAGGAAAAACTTCACACTCGGAATTAACATTCACCGGGACCAGCTGGGATTCGATACCTTTCTGCTTAGAGAGTCCTCCCAATAGCCTGCTGGGCAAGAATGGCCCTCTGCCCTGCACACTTGTGGGCAGTGGGGGCTCTCACAGCTCAGCGTCTGAGCCGAGCGGCGATCCCGGGGAGGGTCAGGATGCTACAGCCAAGCGCCATAGCTTTGTGCAGCTCTGGGTGTGGAAACACTGCAGGTATATGGGATGATAACGGCTGGGACAGGACAGTGCCTCTCCACCTCTCGGGTGCTTTTGTGCCAGGATGGGACACAGCAGTGTGCTCTGTGATTGCACAGGCCACTGGAACCCTCTGCTTCCTCAGCATAGACATTTTAGGAGCCAAGGACAGAGGAAAGAACACTAGAATTAATTTATAACTATAAAATATTTTTAAAAAAATAAAAAAGAGCCGGACATAGTGACACATGACAGAAATGCCAGTATTTGGGAGGCTGAGGCAGGAGGAGCACAGTGAATGCACAGCCAGCCTGGACTACATAAGGAGACCCTGTCATATACATTTGTCTCCAGCGTTTTTGTTTTTTTTTTTTTTTTGGAACCAGGGATTGAACTCACGACCTCACACTTGCCAGGCAGGCGTTTATGCTGCTGAGCTAAATCCCCGGCTGTCTCCAGCTTTTAAAATACGAATATCCTGAACGCATCCTGGCTTTTGTCAAGGCCTGGAGAAGGGGTGGCTCCAGCAGAGCTGAGCTCTCCACTGCAACCTGCAAATGGGTGAACTGAAGTCACAGTGGACATGCGATTTTGGATTTAGGAAAGGACGCTGGTGAGCAGCGGAGGGGCGCCCTGACAAAGAGGCCCAGAGTCCTTGGGAAGGGCACAGAGCCGGCAGCCACGCAGGCACCCTTAGGCCCAACTCTTCTTCCAGAAAACGCTCTCTGGAGGAGAGGCCTCTGTGGCCGCCTGGCTGGGCGCTGAGCGGGCAGCGCACAGCACTCCTTTTGTAGGCACCTCCCAAAATAACTCTCCACAGGATATGGCTCATTCTAATAGTTCTGTAATTTTATTTCCCAAATGGCACTTGTCTTTGAAGCCTGGCTAGGGGAGCAGTAGCTAAGATTAAATGGGGCCCAATGTTTTGTGACCGTACTTCCTTAGTGACACATGGCTTTTAAAAATACAGTTTTTTGATCTCTTGAAACTTATGAGACAGCTGGGTGCAGTGCTGTGTGCTTGTAATCTCAATGACTACAGAGGCTGAATGGGAAAATAGCACTTTTGAGCCCAAATTTAGTGAAACCCAGTCTCAAAAAATGCATGGTGGTGCATGCTTGTACTCTCAGCCCTGGGGAGGCTGAGGCAGCAGGATCATTAGGAGTTTGAGGCCAGCCTGGGCTATATAGTGAGTCCAAAGCCAGCCTAAACTATAAGGTGAGACCCTGTCTCCAAGAAATGTAAGAAAAAAAAAGAAAGAAAAAAAGGAAAGAGAGAGAGATGAAGGAGGAAGGAAAGAAGGAAGGAAGAAAGGAAGGAAAAGGACCAGCATGTAACTCAGCAGTAGAGCCCTTGCCTAGATCTGGATTCAATCTTCAGCACCAAAACAAGACAAAATAAAACCGAGCTGGTTCTGGTGACAAACACCTTTAATCCTAGTACTCTGGGTGGGTGAGGCAGGAGGATCACAAGTTGGAGCCCAGGCTAGGCAATTTAGTAAGACTCTGTCAAAATAAAAAGTAAAAAAAGATTTAGGGATGTACTTAGTGGGGAGCCCTGGGTTGAGTCCCTAATACTGAAAGAAAGAAAGAAAGAAAGAAAGAAAGAAAGAAAGAAAGAAAGAAGAAGAGGACCTGTGACACAGAGTGTCTTGCACCTGGATTATCTTGCATCCTGTCACTCGTGTTGCGTGTTTGGTATGTGCTGAGTGCTCCTGGGAAAACATGACAATGAGCAGAAGGCAGTTCCCTTTTGGTCACAGAGCTGTACAGCTGAAGTGAGGTGGACGCTGATCCAGAGATCTCACAAATCCATGCACAGTGCAGTTGTGAGACGGGCAGCCGAGAGGCCTGTGCAGATGCCCTGCATCTGTTGGCCAGTGGGGGTGGGGGTGGTCAGCCTGGAGAGGGAAGAGGTGGTAGGCCACCTGGCTTCCACAGAATTGTGGAATTGATGTCATCAATTGATGACCTGGGTCCCCCCATCCCATCCCCAGAATCCCAATTCACTTGGATGAGGGAGGATCAGACACTGGTGTTTTTAGAAAGTTCCCCAGGCAAAGCAGCCATTGAGAATCATTAATCGAGGTTTGCTTAGATGCTCATTCTAAGAGTGATGGGACATCTAGGCATTGTTCATAGCAGGGGAGGATGATTCAGAGGACGATTCAGAGGACGTGCTGGTCATGTGCCCCTCGGGGGCTGAGCAGGGAGGCCTCCCCCAGTCTGATACTGAT
Source organism: Dolichotis patagonum (assembly GCA_004027295.1). Taxonomy (NCBI): domain Eukaryota; kingdom Metazoa; phylum Chordata; class Mammalia; order Rodentia; family Caviidae; genus Dolichotis; species Dolichotis patagonum. Next base: position 9,036 of record PVJX010044857.1, on the reverse strand, counting down.
TCGTATTAAGAGAACTCAGGGTCCACCTGAGAACTGCCTGATAAAACAGGAAGTATGTAGATAAACCAAAAGGCAGAGTCTGGAATGGTCCTATTTTAATCATTCTTTGGCTTTAACTTTCTTTGGTGACTTTTGGTCTTCTAGTCTGGCTAACCTGCAACTGAAGTGATACGAAAAACCTGAGTGGGCACCACTTAACATACCTGTGGCTTCGAAAGTTGTCATGATGTAGTCTCCACTTCTTTTTGTTTGTTAGTTGGTTTGTTTTTGAGACAAAAATCTCAAAAACTGCAGTTCGGGCTGGCCTTCAACTCACTGTGGAGCGCAGGCTGGCTTTGAACTTGCAGGGATCCTCTTGCCTCAGCCTCCCCTACTACTGGGACTCCTGGCATATGCCACCACACCTGGCTTAGATGCCACTTCACATTTATTGTGCAAGAGGGGCAGAGCAGAGGAAAGAGATTATTTCGCCATGTGAGTGAGCACAAATATGCCATGTCTAGGCCCAGGAGGGAGAAGGCAATATTAATCCTCTCAGCAGACATCTTCGAAAAGAGATGTTCTCTTTCTAAACCAGCAGACTCCCAGAAACTTCACAGACAGGGCCAGACCTGACACCTTCCACATCAGAGTCATTCCGATTCCTGAAACATTGAGGAGTTGCCCTCAGCTCACAGACATTTCACTGCCTGTGTCATGTGGGCTGCAGATAGGATTCCTCACATCCTGGAGCCCTCCTGCGGAGACCTCAGGGACCTCCTCAGGGACCTCCTCAGCGTCCGGGGAGATAAGGGAGCAAAGGGCAGCAGCACTTTCTCCTTTCTGCAGATAAGGACGCTGAGTACTCAAGTGATGTCCTTGCTTCCTTGCATGGCTTTTCAGGAGGGGCCTCAGAGCCAAGAGAGGAAGTGAGGGACTCCCCCAACCTCTGGCTCCCTCTGCACACAGCCCGGGGCTGATAGCATGCATCTTCCCAGCCTGAGCCAGGCACACTGTTCCCAAGCGTTTATCAGGCAGTGGGACGGGTGGCTTCCAGCCTCGGGACTCTCTCTCCAGTTGGCTGTCAAGGTTAAAGGTTCTGTTTGCAGGTCACTTCTGTCAGGTGGTTTGTGTGCCACTTTAACGTGGCTCCTAATTGGTTGGGGTGGACAGTGGCTTTGGTCCCTGCTCTCTGAATGTTAGACCCTAGGGCTAAAGGTGTGAGCACCCGTGCTGGGTCACAAGTTTGGCACAAGCTCGCTGCTCTTGGCTTTTGGCTCCAGGAAACGCTGCAGGCCAGGCCAGTGGATTCCTCAGGGCAGTGGTTTTGACCAAGGGACCTTGCAAACCTACTCCTTCCTTCCCTGCTTTCCTGTCATCTGTCAGCTAGAGATGCATGAAATGTCCTTTCTGATCAGTGAAGGATTACTTAAATGAAATTTAAATAAGTAAATAAAAATAGCAACAGGAAAGGTATAATTGCTATGTGTCAAGTCTCTTCAAAATGCTATTCATATATTACTATTGTTCTTACTCTTATTGTTATACTAGGAGCACAGAGCTACATTTCCCTCTCTTTTTAATTTTTGATTTTGAGACAAAGTTTCACTAAGTTGCCCAGGCTGCCCTTGAGCTTGTGATTCTCCTGCCTCAGCCTCCTGAGTACCTGAGCTTATAGGCATGTGCTACCGTGCTCAGCTATATATGTATATATTATTAACTCGTTTAATTCTCATTTGTTTTTTGAGACAGTGTCTTGCTATGTAGTTCACTGTTAGCCCAGGGTGGCCTTAAAGTTATAGTGATCCTCCTGCCTTAGCCTCCCAAGTGCTAGGATCACAAGTATGAACCACCACCAGGCCTCATTTAATTCTTAGGCCCACCCTCTGGGATAGGTACCATTGCTATGGCCATTTTATAGACAGAGGCAGAGAGAGTTTAAATTACTTGCTCAGGATCAAATACCTAACACGCAGTACAACTGAAATTGGGATCCAGACAATGTGATTCCAGACTTTGTCTTCACCATCACTTCCCCTAATTTTCTTCTTTCCCCTCTTTTCCTTGTCCTCTTCCCCTTCTCCTTCTCCTCCTCCTCCTTCTGTGCTGCAAACTGAACCCAGGGTGTCAAGTATGCAAGCCAGGCATTTTTACTATAGAGCTATACCCTTAGCTGTAATCCTTTATAAGGAGTAAATTAAATTGCGATTCCAGCCTTAACTTCTCTATTATACTGTATTAGCTTCTCTGTTGCTCGGATAAAATACCTGACACGTGCAGCTTAAAGAACGATGGGTTTATTTTGGTGCAGAGTTTCAGGGAGTTGTGTCTATAGTTGGCTGGCTCAGAGCAGGAGCGTCACAGTGGAAGGGTGTGATGGAGAAAAGCTCACAGCATCTGGGAGGGAGCGAGCAGGAGAAGAGCCAACAGAGCAGGTGCCAGGGACTGGATGTGGTCTCCAAAGTCAGGCTCTGTATTTGTCAGCGTTGTGGAGCCAAAATACCCGACACCCTTAATTTAAAGGAGAGCGGTTTACTCTGGCTTACCATTTCAGCAGATTCAGTCCGTGGTAGGCCAGCTCTAATCAGAAACTGCATGGGGGAGGAAAGCAGATCACGTGATGGAAGCCAGGAGGCAGAAAGGAAGGAGCCTGGGGTGAGAATATTCCCTTCCCAGCCCTGCCCCTGCTCCCACCGCTTCCCACTAGGCCCTAGATCCAAATGTGAGACTTCTAGGAGACGTTTTAGACCTAAACCATAACACACCGCCATGGCCTGCTTCCTGCAAACAGGCCCCCCGCCTAAGAGCCCATTGAACAGTGAATTTGGGATCCGATCTTCTCTCCCAGTCCCTTAACCCAGTCAAACTGCCCATCAAGAGTAACCAGCACAACACTGAGGAACTCTGCATGTTATGTGATCATACTGCAACAACGGCTTCATTTGAACATCATCCAGTGATAGCTGGAACGTGAACTGCGTCAGGGGCCCTTACTCTAAATCCCCCTGTGCCCCAGTGCATCCCACAGGCTGGAAACGCACTGTTCCTTGCTTATTACACAAAAGCATTCGGACACTGAAACATTTCTGCACGTGCTCATGTGTCCCAGCATCTAAGCGGGGCAGCAGGACTACCAGTATCAGGAGCTCTGTGGTTCCTTCCTTTCCGTCACACTGCACGTGTCATGCACGCTCTTACAGCCATTCCTCAGCCCCACAGCACTGTCACTTCTTTCTGCGACAGCCATACGAACAGGATGTGCCTAGCAGGTCCCTGTTTGCTAAGACACTCCCCTCTATTCTTCCTTCCTCCCCGTTCTCACTTAGGAAAACACATTTCCATATTACCAGCAGGGCCTAGTCAGTGCTTTAAAAAAAAAAATAATTCAAACCTAAAAATTCTTTTCAGTGATTATGAAATAATTATGCCAGTGAAAAAGAACTCTGTTATTTCTGGGTGTAGTGGCACATGCCTGTAGTTCTGCCTCCCTGGGAGGCTGAGGCAGGAGGATCACAAGTTTGAGCTCATTCTGGGCAATTTAGTGAGACCCTGTCTCAAAATAAAATACACAACTGGAGTGGAGTGTGGTGGTGCACTCCTGTAATCCCAGCACTTGGGAGGCTGAGGCAGGAGAATCACTTGCAAGTTTGAGACCACCCTGGGCTACAAAGGGAACCCAAGGCCAGCCTGAACTACATAGCGAGACCCTGTCTTAAAAAGATAAAAAAAAAAAATACAGCTGGGCGTGGTGATCCTAGCACTTGGGAGGCTGAAGAGGAGGATTGCCAGAACAAATCATAAAGGATTTAAGCTACATTTGCTACATTTTGAGACAAACAAACACACATGTAAACAAGCAAACAAATATAAGAGGTCCGGGGATGTAGCTCTGTAGCAGAGTGCCCCTGGTTTCCATCTCAGTGCCCCAAAACAAAAAATAGTGAAGGAAAAACATTGTCATTATTGCATTCGTTGGCAATGATTTGAAATACAACGACACAAAAAGATTCATAGCTGGGTGTGAGGCATAGATGCCTTCATCCCAGCATTCTGCTGACGCTTCTGGTCCAGGCGTTAGACTTTGAGGACCTGTGTGGTAGAGCATCAGATAACCCTTAGGGGACTTGTTGGAAAGTGCTCTGGAACGCCCCGGGAGGGGCACACGGTTCTGTTGTCCCTTGGTGTCTGCAGAGAATTGGTTGCATGACACCTCTGCTGATACCCAAGTCTGCAGATGCGCGAGCCTCTTACGTAACCTGAATATGACTCACTCACATCCTCCCGAGTACTTGGTGTAGCTCTAGATGCCTTACAGCACTTAGCGCAATACTAATGCTGTGTGAATAGCTGTATGTGGTATTGTTCAGGGAAGGAAGACAAGAAAAGCTCGGGACGCGTTCAGTACAGACGCTTTTCTTCAAGTGGTTTTGATCTTTGGCTGGCTGAATCTGCAGGTGCATAACCCAAGGATGTGGGGTGTTCACCATAATCTTTTCTGCCTTACTTTTAAGTTGGACAGTTTTCGTTAACAGAGGAAGGGCTGAAATGAACCTTTCCTCGTTGTTCTCTGCCGCTGGCGGGAGACGGATGCACCATACCACACCAGAGCCAGAGCCAGTCCTCCCCCAGGCCTGAAGAACAGCATTAGGTGGGGAGGAACCAAGGAAGTGAGTGCGGTCTGTGTGACAGCACTGCCCTGGGTCTTTGGTCTCGGCAATCAGCTCATGGAAGCAACCACCCAGTCAGGCTGGGGTTGTTCTCCTCGCCTGCAGGCGAGGCAGCCACAGCTGTGGCCTAGCAGCAGAGTCTGCGGCAGAGGCTCCCAGTTGTGCATGGAATAGTGATGCCCACTGTGTGCCAGCAGGGCTGGGGTGAGCCCAAGAGGCCTGGAGTTCCCTATCAGTCACCTCTTTTTTTTTTTTTTCGTGATACTGAGGATTGAACTTCGGGCTTTCCCACTGAGCTACATCCCCATCTATTATTATTATTTTTTTTGAGACAATGTTTTGCTAAGCCATTAAGTATAGGCTGAGCTCAAATTTGTGATTCACCTGCCTAGGCCTCCCAAAGAGCTGGGAGTACAGGTGGGCTCCATCACGCATGGCCAGGAGTCACCGCTTAAGGAGATCTCCCTTCTCTCCTCAGTCAGTTTAACTCCAGGAAGCCGGGCAACAGGACCCCGAGCAGTCAGCTCAGACCCAGGGGCAGATACTCTCCTGTCCTCTGCTACTCCTGGTGCTGGTGCGCAGACACAGGATGCTCCGGGGAGACCTCAGAGTCTGTGGCCAAAGGCACAAAGATCCAGGAGGTAGAAACTACTCCAGACTATGGCTGAGGCCGAGGGCTAAACTGGCAGGTGCTGTGGGGGAAATGGGCTTCCTTTCAGATGAGAAAACAAAAAGCACCAGCCCTTTGATGGCACACGCCTATAATCCCAGCACTGATCAGGCTGAGGCAGGAGGATCATCATGGGTCCAAGGCTAACCTGATCTACATAGCGAGACTCTGTCTAAAAAAAAGAAAAGACCTCTGAGGATACACTATGTACCAAGACCTACAACTAAGAGAAGGACAAAGCAGGACCCTCAGCGGCCTCAATTACAGAGCTGCCTCCCAGCGAGGGCGGAAGGTTGCCAGACTGTCCTCCATGAACTGTGGCAAAGCCAGAGATTTATGACCCACTGTTTGATAGTTCCTTGATTGGATGATTGGAGCTCCCTATATTTTCGTTCGTCTGCTGGCTAAGTAATTTGGTGTCTGCACAAGGCCCAGATGCAGTAGCCAGATTCCCAGAGAGTTCATGGCATGCATGTTGGGGGAAAGCTTAAGGAACTCAATTGACTTTCAGTTGTTGAAAACATTTTTTTTTTTAATTGCACTTATGGTTTAAAAGACCCAAAATAGCCTTGGACAATAGAGCACAGATTGCGCTATTACTTTTTTTTTTTTTCGCTATTAGTTTTTAAGGCAACTTTTTACATACTCTGTCCTCTAAAAGTCCAACTAATACACCAGCTAATATATTAAAAGCTTCTAGTTGCAGCCCCAATGCTATGACCTGAGGATGATCAATGCTTATTTTTGGTCCCATGGGAAGGTGACTTTGGGAGGTCCTCGAGTCTCCATGGTGTTCCAGGAGATACTCTGCCATCTTAAGATGGATCGGCGGCCTTGCTTGTTCTTAATGGAGCCTGTGACTAGTTGCTCTTTCTTCTCTCCATAGGGACCTCTGCTTTCAGATCCTCTCACCAGCCTGGGCTTGGGGAGAGAAGGTATCTTCCAGGGAGAGGCATCAGGTCTCTCTCACCGGTGCAGTACTTTCCAGCCTTCAGCATCACAGAGAACACTCTAAGAATATTCTAGGCGGATCCTGCTTTTATAAATGAAGCATTGAGGCCTAGGGAGGTTACATGATTATCTAAAATGTCATGATTATAAGGCCGGGGCGCCAGACTAATCTACTTAGAGCGAGGAGATCCAGGCTCCGGTAGGGCCTGGAGAGGGGCTGCCACTGAGTTTATCCAGGTGTGTTACTTCTCGGCTCTCTGCATGGGCAGGGTGGTTGGGGACACTGGAGAGTGGGAGAGAACCGCAGCCTGCGGACCTTTCCTCAGGCAGGGCGGGAAGGCTGCGGGGAGGCCTTTAATAGTTTCCTTCCCCATCTTGCGTCCCATGTGGCAACTGGGCCAAGAAACCAAAGCTAATGGAATCAGTACAGAAATATTTGATTATTAGCCCTGTGCTTGGCCTGAGTGGCCGAGCTTAAGAAGTGCTGGGGGAAGAGGACCAAGGAGACAAAGTTCCTATGTACTGCAGCTGGAAGAATACGACGACTGTGGCTGAATGAACAGACTCTGAGGTGACCTTAGATGGAGTGGCCACATGGACTGGCAAAGAGAATCCAGAAGTGCGCTTGGTGGCCACCTGTATAATCCCAGCATGCAGGTGACTGAGGCAGGAGGGTCACAAGCCTTGGCAGCCTTGGCAGTTTAGTGACTTAGGAAGACCCTGTGTCAAAATGTTTAAAAAGGGCTAAGTACATAACTCAAGGCAGAGTGCCCTGGGTTTGCCAGGCATGGTGGTACACACCTGTAATCCCAGCACTCCCCGGAGGCTGAGGCAGGAGGATTGCCATGAATTTGAAACCAGCATGGGCTGCAGAGTGAGACCCTGTCTCAAAACAAACAAACAAACAAACAAACACACACACACATGGCCCTGGGTTCAATTCAATCTCCAGTCTCTCTGTGACATGCGTGTGCACGCAAAAGAATACACATACATGCGTGCACACATACACACATACTCTGTCTCTTTAATAAGAAAATCACCTGCCGTTTCCTGATCACTTACTCTGTAACAGGTGCTGAATATGCATTAGTTCGTTTAACCCTCCCCACACCCCTAGGGACCCCTGCTATTATTATCCTCATTTCACGGGTGAGTAACAGAGGCTAGGATAGAAAAAGACACAAAGGGAGAGGGGCTGAGGGATTTGGAGCTCCTGGGTTGGAGTTTGGGTTCAAGCAGCTTAATTACCACATTAAGGAGGGTCTTAACCTGAAACAATGGGGCACTTAAAGCCATTTCCTTTTCAGGCATTCTCAGGGGATGGGACAGGCAGCCCAGTCTTACAGAAGTGTGAAGGTTGAGGAAATGACCTTTACTACAATTATTGCAGACCTTTAGGTTTAAACAGTTCCGGTAGCCCAGGTGTGGTCGTGATGCCCAGCTGTGAGCCCTGCGGCAGGCAGGCTGAGGCCCGAGGCTTGCTTGCGAGTGGAATCCCAGTCTGCGTAACTTAACATAAGACCCTGTCTCCAAACTTAAAAACATTAAAACTGGGTTGGGATTCCGCTCTGTGTGAAGGCCCCGAGTAAAGCTGTGGTGGTGGTGTAGTGCACTGGTGGTGGTGTAGTGCACTCTGACGGCAGCTCAGGGGAGGTGGTCACCCCATGCCCATGCCCGTGTGTAGCAGCCGCGGCTAAACACGCTGCGTTCCTGTGCGGGTCCAGGAGACGGAGCAGGAAGCCGGCCCAGCAACCCCCGCCCCTTCGGATGGTTTGTGGTTAAATGAGCTCATTCCCGTGAGTTAGTAAGTGCTACTGATTCCTCAAAGATCAGGGGAAAGATAAACAACTTGATTAAGTAAAAAAATATTTTATGGAAAATGGTTGTGGATATGCCTGGAATTCAAACTCTGCAAACACACATTTTAAAAGATATGAATCAAACATGTGTTTTTAAAGATACAGATCACACTTCAAAGCCATCTGGTTCCTGTGATGGGCTTCTTCTTCCGGGTCTGTTTCAATCTATCTTTCCCTTTTGCTCTTTTTGCTTTCGAGGGATAGTTTGATATCATTTTGGGGAGAGGGTGTGGGGCCTCACTATGTAGTTTAGCTGATCTTGAACTCACTATGTAGCCCGGACTGCCCTTGAACTTATAGTGATACTCAGCCTCCTGAAGGCTGAGAGAAATTTTTATTTTTGGTTTTTATTTTTGGAGACAGGGTCTTACTCTGTAGTTCAGGCCAGCTTTGAAATCACTACGTAGCCCAGGCTGGCTTTGAACTCAGGGCAATCCTCTTGCCTCAGCCTCCCCAGTGGTGGGATTACAGGTGTGCACCACCACACCTGGCTGAAAAACTATTTCCTTAAAGCTTGCCTAAAGTGTCCTTTCTGGTTTTAAAGTCTCCAGCAACCAGAAAGGAGTCTTACCCTCCTGGAGAGGTAAATAAAACCTTGGAAGCACCTAAATTGGCCTGGTTCAAGTTTGTTGATTCCTGGGACTCTCTTGTCTATGGAAAGGGGACATGTGGGGGCTCAGACAATCTGGGGACAGCTGGTGGCAGAGTCCGCTCTCAGATACCTCCTAGAAAGGGCCCCGTCCTGTTCCTGGTTACAGCGCAGTACTTTCTAAAGTGGAGGATCCTGGCAGCTTCTCTGGGTGTTCCTCGCCTTATCTCCTTCATGTTTCCATCAGAGATGAGAGACGGCCCTTGCTTCAGATCTGACAGAGATGTATAGACCCGCAGAAAGGGAAGCTGTGGCCTC
>PVJX010044856.1:0-12979 GCA_004027295.1 Dolichotis patagonum | reverse complement strand
TTAGGACATTTATGTATAAACTATCTTAGACACCCAGATCGCATCACAAAATAAATTTCTGTTTCATGTAACTCTTACTTAAATAGCGTGGAAGTAATTTAGCACAATATTTTTAGTGCATCTATGTTTTGCCTGTTAGATGCGGAATTTCCCACAGCGGGATCACTCTGGTGCTTTGAAAATATTGGATTTTGGGGCATTTGGATTTGTATTTTTGAATGAGGGCTGCTCGGCCTCTAGCATGAGTATGACCTGTGGTTGTGTCAGCTCCTTTTGGTGGCCACAGTGTCATGAATTCACACTGAACTGCGGCGTACTAACGCTTCTGGCTTTAACTTGTGTGTGGGAGTGGGGTCGTGTCCTGCGTGGCAGCTCCCACTCTGGTGCGGTCTGGCTTCCTGCTGGTGAGATTCCCCACTGGCCAACAGCACAGTACTCACTGCAGCTCTTTCCATGCCCACCTCGGGGGCCACTTCCCAGGCGAGGCTGTCACCTGCTGCCCATCACCACTGCCACGGTGAGGTCTCTCTTTGGGGTCAGAGAACCGTGGCACCTGGATGCTGTCCAAGCGCACTCACTGACTTCTGGGCAGTCACTCAGCATGAGAGGGTCACCGTCATTCTTGTCACTATGAGTGCACAGAGGGGACAGTAGCTCTCTGCGGCTTCTCTGCGACTTTCTGCCTTAAATGTAGAGCTTTGCCTTGGCAACCTGGGCGCAGCTAACAAGGCAAAACACAGATGATGTCGGCTCTTATGTTCTTGGGCATCCACCATGTGGCTATTGTGGACGTTAATGTTTTATACAGCATGGTTCTCCTGGACCCCAAGAAGTCTATGGCTCACACTTCACTTAGGATGACAGGAGAGGGATCCTATCTCCCTTTAATCCTCCCCTGCTGTGTAGATACCACCCAGACCAGAGGAAGTCCGGGATTCAGTGGTACTTCTAAGCATGCTCTGAGATGAACCCACCCAGAATCCTGATGCAAAGGTGATTCTAGCTTACACTAAGTAAATCTCTCTTTCCTGGCATTTTTAGCAGCAAAGACTGTTTGCTCCACGTCCTCAACCGTCCTGGTTGACAGATCCTTCCGTGCTGAGATCCAGGCCAAGCCTTACTCCCAGTTCACTGTTGGAACATTTCAACCCAGTCCCCCTCCCTGGCTCCTCTTTAAAGTCTGGGCGCGTATTGCTTCTCCCTTTGTTTTACATCACTGTAAAAGAATGACACAGGCTGGGTGATTTGTTCTAAACAGAAATTTTTGTAGCTTGGGGTTCTCAAGGCTGGGAGGTCCGAGGTCCAGGGGCCACGTCAGGTAGGGTCACAGCATGGGAGAAAGCATTGCATGGGGGAGAAGCCCTGAGGAGCCCAGAGCTGCGACAGCACACCCTTAGTCCACAGGAGCCCACTTTCCTGACAACACCCACATTCCATCGGCCGCAGCGACAGGTCCGAGCACCACAGACCAGCTCCGCAGTGTGCCATCTCGCTCTTCAGTTCCTAGTTCCTTAACCCGGCACATCGCTGCTCCTTAACCCGGGACCGTCTTCACAGCAGGAATTCTTTCTTCCTAGTCTCCATGTGCCCAGTCCCTGGCACATCGCTGGGGCTGATGTCACTCTGTGAGGCGGGGAGGGAAGGAGACATTTGATCCTGACTTGCTTTGAGCCAGTGGGGACCACAAATTCGCAATAGCTCGTTTTGCACACTTCCCTAGAGGGTAAAAAGGGGGCTCAGGACTAAGTTACCACCCACTGGAGATTTCCCATTAACTCTTTAGGGACGGGCCATCCTCTCCCACCCACTATGATTAAACTACTACCACTAACTCTACAAAACACTCCAGGGCAACACGTCTTAGCGTAAGACCACCTCCGCCCACCTCCCAGGGCTATACTTGCCCACTGAGTCTCAGGCCTCCAAGTCTTCTGCCAGCCTTGAATCTTCTGCTGGCCCTGCCTATCACTGTATGCACTCAAAATATAGGGCTCTTGGAGCGTCGCCCTCTTGGCCATCTGGAGACACAAACTTCCCAGTCACATCGTGTGTTGCTAAATTCATCTCTGCTTCCTAGTTTATGCTCTCGCCATAACTTAGCACAGGCACTCTTGGCTCTTGGTGGGGTCCCCAGGAGGCCAGGAAAGCACACTGCTCACTGCCACCCAAGCTGCATGAGAAAGTGATAGGAGGCCCAGCGTTCCTTCTCTCCTGCGTACATTTCAGTATAAAAGTATAAGGAAAGAGGAAGGGGAAAGTTCCGAGAGGATCTCGAATTAAAAGGAAGACCCAGGCTTGAACACGTTTGCTGGGACGCACGGCAGAGGAGTAACAGGGCATAGAGACTGCACAGTCTCAGAAAGGAGCAACTGAACTATTGCGATTCTCAGCGTGCCTTAGAGAGGCACAAAAAACCCAGTGCAGAGGCCCTGTCAACACAGAGACAAACCACGAATAAGAAGTTTATACTCTTCCTTTCCACCAAGGATGTGAACAGTGAGATTGAGGACTGACTCAAAATCTGAGTCCCTTTGACACCTGGCTCAGAATAATAGGAAAACAGAGTGATTTAAAGACAGAAGAAAGTCAAATGTCATTGCATAATCTTCTCTGCATATTTATGAAGACAGAACTGGATTAATCCTAATTTTAGCCATAAAACAAAATTAATTAAATCGCAAGCCTATTGTCATTTTTACCCTTCTACTTTTGGTGACCGTTAAAATTCAAAGCGAGCTCCATGAAATTTAAATACTGCAGCTTTTCCATTCTGCTTATTTTGACTGTTTGAGTCAACAAACAGCATATCTGCATGGCATTGATAACTGTGAAGACAGAGTGGGTCGGGGAAGCTCAGCAGCAGGAAAGCCGAAAGCCTCGGGTGCCGAGGGCCCTGTGCTGGGGTCCCAGTGGGCTCTGGGCTGCCCCCAAGCTGTGGCTCACAGAGGGAGCCTTGCTGGTCCCCGCGTGAAATGATTCCAAGCAAGGCTGCATGCCGATTGTAGCCAGTGAGGCCAAGCTCAAACATGAAACCCGTATTAGTGAGAAAGAAAATGACCTCTTACACGCAAAATACAGTGGCACCTGGGTTCCCAAAGTCAGTTCTTTCTATGATTCTGGTCACACAGAGTTGGATGAGAACCAAATCCAGCTCAATGGCCAGGTTGATTTTGACCTTATGGGGAAGCGCAAATCAGTTCTCTTGCAGCTCTGTTTGTGACCAGAACTGTGCAGAGCTCTGTTGTGGGCCAAGGCTCCACTGTGCTGATAATGTGTATCGTTCACAGGCAGAAGGGTGAATCTAGACCCACACATCTCACCATATATGAAACTAAAATCAAAACGAATCAAAGATCTAAACTCTAAAGCAGAAACAATCCGCTGAAGAGTACACGGGTAAAACTCTTGAGGCATAGGTATAGGAAAGCACCTTAGGATTAGAACCCCAATTCCGGGCCAGGCATTTAGCTCAGTGGTGTAAGTGCCTGCCTGGCAAGCACCAGGTCATGAGTTCAATCCTCAGTCCAACAAAACAAACAGACAAACAAAACAAAAACAAAAACAGAAACGTAATTTCACAGAAATAATATCAAGAAAAAAACAAATGGAATCATATCAAATTAAAAAGCTTCCATACTGAAGAGACAACATACAGAGTAGGAAAGCAATATTGCTAGTTAGTCCTTGGACAAAAGACATATCTAGAATTTACAAAGTACTCAAAAAGTCAGACTCCTTAAAATAAAACACCGTATCAACCAACGGGCAAGTGAGAAGAACAGGTACTTTCCTGAAGTACAAATGTCCAATACATTCATGAAAAATCTCCAGCATTGCTGATACCAAAGAAATGCAAATTAAAACAACATCAAGGTTCTGTTTTACCCCAGAAAGAATGGATACCATCAAGAACTTAAATAATAACAAGTGCTGGCAAGGCTGAAGGGGCCAGGAACCCTCCTACACCGTAGGTGGTAATGTAAATTAGTACATCCACGGTGGAAATCAGTATGCAGACTCCTTCTAGGTATCTTTGTGAAAGAGTTAAAGACACCACGTGACAGTGCTCCATTAACACCTGTGTTTACAGCAGAACAAACCTTGGAAGCAGCTTACATATCTATCAACAGACGAATGGATAAAAAAAATGTGGCATTAAGTACAATGAAGTACTACTCTGCCATAAAAAGGGTAAACTCTTGTCATTTGTAAGAAAATGGATGCACCTTGAGATGGAACTTTAAGTGCAAAAAAATCGGACATACAAGCTTAAATATTGATAGCTTCTCTAGTTTGAGAAACCACAAGTACGAATGAGTTACAGGGTCAAATAAGAGATAGACAATAGGAGGTATGGAGATGGATCTTTTCCAAATAGAAAGGGGATCAAGAGCTGGAAGAAGGAACAAGGGAGCGAGTGGGAGACAGACAACCATGGAGTTGTGTGGGTCCTTGTGCCAACTGCCTGTGAGACGCATGATCATCCTGTACTGCAAATGTGTACTAACATAACATGTAGACCGAAACACTTGCCAGCATTCATTTAATAGTGAATACTCAACTATCAACCAAGTGTCACTTTATATTACAGAAAAAGCATATAGCTCTTTCATGAACGTATTTATTGCACTAACACTATATGAGTGTTTTGAAAATTTGATTCAGTAAGATACAGAAATCAAAACCCACAACGCTGATTATTGGTGTGAAACAAAAATACTTCCACCATCCCCGCAGGCCAGGACTTCGCATGTGTAGCTTGGCGGGCACCGCTGTGTGCCTTGGCAAGTTCTGTGAGGACCAGACAGATTCACACGGCGCTCTCCTCCTGCGCCTGCTCCATGCCCATGCTGACTGTGCACACAGCCAGACCCCGTGGCCAGTCTGGAGGCCTGGGGACAGCTACTGTACATGTCCTGGGCTGCACCTCCACTTTCTCTAATTCATGCTCATCTCCTGCGGGGCAATGCTGTCTGCAGATGACCCCAAACCTCGTGGGCCCGTAGGTGAGGGTTTTGGGAGCTGGCTGGATCTAGGGTGTGGGATGCTGGGATTAAGGGTGTGTGGTACTAAATTACTGATTGGAATTAGCATAGTTCTGTTGTGGATATTGGAAGCTTCACCCTGGGTGTGATGACACACACCAAAGGGCTTATAGCCAGGACAGGACAAAAGAGAAAGGCAGACTCTGTGTGCCGGGTGCTGCTGCTGCTGCTTCACTGTCCCCTGCCTGCCCGCCATGGACTGCTTCTCCTCTGCAGTGCCCCTCTGCCATGCCTTGGAGCCAGCCAACTGAGGACTGAAACCTCTACAAACTGTGAGCCAAAGAAACCTTCTCTCCTTTACCTTTGGGTGTTAGGTATTGTGTCTCAGCAATGAAAACAGTAACTAGGACAGAGGGAAACCGTCCTGCTGACACCTGGCCTGTGCTCTCCAGCCCTGTGAGAGGAGATGTCTGTGGTTTCACTGTACCTAGCACCCCTGGGACACCAATGCAAGTGCTACCATCAGTACTGGGGGAAGCGGATCCTATCCGCAGCAGGTGAAACCTCGCTACCTGGATAGCTCCCTGTGCTGATGCCCAGCAACTGAGGATAGTGCCTTCTCCGGACAACAAATTTTGCAGATATCATTAAATTAAATATCTTGAGATTTTGATATTTTTTCAGGGTTGTCAGCAGAGATCACACCTACCATCCCAAGCATCCTAGTGGACAGCTGCAGGCATCTCCAGCAGGGAGGTACTCAGTGCAGGAAACATGCCCAGGAATCACCTGCAGAGCTGTAGCTGCACATGTGCAGGGCCACTGCCAGGCACCCAACAGCTGGGGACCATGAGAGATGAGCAGCCCCCTCGGCTACTGTGGCCACTCAAGCATGGAGCTGGCAATTAGAGTGTGGACCGTGTCATCCGACCCCTGCAACGAAGGGGAAGGGACAGTGCAGGTGGGGGGATGAATGGAGCCGAAACAGGCAGCACCTGGAGCACACAAGGCTCATTTCCAGCCCCTGCCCCGCTGGCACCTGTGGGCAGCTTGCACGGGGGTAGGTGTCAACAGGCGGGATGAGCGCGCAGCCAGACGGAGCTCTCAGCACCGCTGCCCTTGACCTGTGAGAAGGGCTGGGCCTGTTTCGCTTCTTATTTTGAGCAAGACTGAGATCACTGCACCAAGTGCTCTGCCCCTGCCCAGAAGGTGCTGGCTACTCCGAACCGACTGTGGGCAGCACATGGGTAGCAGAATTCATATTTGTGGGAAATTTCCCTTAAAAAACGGTAAGTGTGGTCTAAGTCCTTCAGTTACCCTGTTTCATAGGTTCCAAGGTTCCATCAATTTTAAGACCTGTCACTGTTGCCAATTTAACTGACATAGTATTTGGGGTAATACAGCTCTCAACCAAGAGATGCTGAAACACTGGGAGACACCTGTTCAGAATTAGGTCCTCTGGGGACTCTGCCTCTGGAAAGGCTCAGCGTGTGTCCAGTGTTTGTGAGTATGGTCACACTAGAAATTTTGGCAGTGGGAAAAGCTAATAAAACATAAAACCATATTATTCCATCTTATTCTTTTTTAAGTTCTCTTTTTATGATTATAAATGTAATAGCTTATTGTAGAAATGAGAAAAGGTATAAGAAAGCAATCAAAATGCTGTGCATGGGCACTTGGGCACCGCAGAAGCTCATTCCAGTGGAAACAAGATCTTGGGAAATACACAATTCTCATCAAACTGCCATCTCAAAGGGAGATTTTCAGAAAGATTACCTGCGGTAAAGATTGTTGCTACTTTGGGCTTTGTTTAATAAATTCCTCTTGACTTTCTGCTGCTGTGTAATGTGGGTCACTCTTAGGGGTATTTTCATTTTAATGAATAGCGAAGTTGTAACGCGTGGTGAAGGAACGTACTTTGACTCCCTGTCCTTCTGAAAACATTTGCTAACTTGGTGCAGGCAGAACTTGCTAGAATTGTGCTATTATTTCCCTTATCTCTGCCTAGCATGCTAGAGTTTTTAAAATAATCTATTAGTAAAATAATGTGCAAAAATTCCAATTCAATGTCTATTGCATGGTATGTGGCCAGAAAATGCTCACATTATGAACTAAAATGTAAGGTTTAAATTTGCAGCCCTTTGGCAAATGAGTGATGGGGAAATAAAACAGACAAAACTCTGTGGCTCATAAGTTACCATCTATGAGCTGTAGAAACTCACACAGGTGACCAAAGCGTTCTAAGCCTCAGCCTCCTTGGAGCAAGGAAAAGGTCGTGATTCCTATTGAATCTGGCCCTCTTGTGTTAACTGGATGAAATGCGTGATCACGCCTGGAACGGGACAGACACCAGGCCCCCTTCTCTGGTCAGCACAGGTCCTCTCCTCAGCAGAGCAGCCTAAAACATTTCACGGCAAAGGGAATCACATGGTTCTGAGCACTGCAAGGGCGGAGCCTTAGATGCAGTGGATGCTAAAATGGCTGGGAATGAAAGAAGAGTGAGACCCACAATGTGCTGCCTCTCTCCAAGGCCACAGCCTCAATGAGGACGGAGGAGGGGCCAGTCGCAGAGATCTACCTGGGTACAGGGCTGTCAGTATTTCTTGACCCACCACCCTGATCTCCCGTAGCCTCTAAGGGAGTAACTCCCTGAGGGTGAGCCGAATGGCGGCCCAGTGTTCCTCTGAGGTTGGCTTCCTGAGACTGTCTGCTGGTGGCTTCCTGGAAAAGCACCAATGTGACAGCCACCATAGTGCCTGTGTGCAACAGCTCTGTGTTCAAATGTCTAGTGACACAGCAGCTGGCTTTCACCAGTGAGTAGTGACCCAAGAAAGAGGGACAGGGGTCTGGGAGAGTGGAGACCACAGATTCACGCAGCTTGGAAGCCTGGAGAATGATGGTAACTGTCCTGGGTCACTGTCTCTTTCGGCTCCTGGTGGTTGCTGACATTCTTGGCACCCTGTGGTCAGTCTCAGCCTCCGTGTTTATACTGCCTTGTCCTTGGGTCCCTGGGTCCAAATTCCCACACTTTGCAAGAATGCGGGCCATAGGACCAGGCACCCCATCCCCATACAACTTCTAAACGATGCCTCTGCACAGACCTTGTTTCCAAGTGAGGCCACTTTTGCAGGCCCTGGGGTCCTGGACGTTAGCATTTCTCTTTGGAAGGACGCAATTCAACCCATAATGGGGGATGTGAAGGATAATTTGGCCCTGGAAATAACCTCAGAGCTTTCTAAAATTATGCTTGCTTTTGGGAAGAACCCCTTGGTTCTTTGTGAATCTACTTCCTGTGAAGGAGATGGGTTGGGGGAGAAAAGGAGGTGACATCAACAAACCACTTCAGCGGCCCCCAGGGAGGCAGAGTTCAGGGCAGGAACTTGTCTCCAACTTGCTGGTCGCAGCAAGGAACAGAGAAAAGCCCTTGGGTACTTCCATTTCCAGTGGAGATGTGAGCCAGGCAGGCTACAGCTATCACGTGCAGTCAAAGCTTCCATTGGGTATAAATCAGTGCAGACACTTACAGATCTCCATGACCAAAGAAAGCAGCCAGAGGAGATCACTGTCACCTACATATTCCACAGGAGGGGAAAACACTAAACACCCAAAGCAGATAGTTCCCTCTGGGATGGAGCCTCCTAAGCAAGGAGGAACGCACAGGCAACCACTGCTTCACCCTCCCACGAGGAAAACAGGAGCCGTTCGATTTCAGGGAAGAAAAAACCAGGAATCAGAGAAGTTCAGATGAAGATGAAATGCATGAAGCTGTATTAAAAGTGTGAAATCACTTCTAGGACAAATTTTGAGAATGTGAATTATTTAAATGAACTTAAAGGAAGAATAGAAAAATAGACTGTCAGACAGAAACAGGGACAGAGACAAAGAAAATGAATAGAGAATATGAGATGGACCTGGGAAACACAGCTCGATATTTTATAGAAATCTGAAATTAATAGGTAAAATCTGTCTTCAGTAAAGGACAGCACGTGAGGGCTCACAAAATACTAAGTGAATAGAAGACAATGATTCCCAACCCGAGGGCTTTTTAAATTTTAAGGCAATAAACAAACCAACCACAAGCCTCCAACAATGACCTGGCCAAGCCTGCAGCCCTGGTCTCACGCTGTTAGGTAGTAAGTAATGTTCATGCCTGTCACGGTTTATGTCGGTGGCCCCAGGCCTCATGTATTTGCATTGTACATTTGTGACTGGTTCATTGTCTAGTGCTTGGATTGGTGGTATCAGTGCTACACCCTCCTAGGGGTGGACCAGGATGTGACGTAATGGCAGGAAGAAGGTGTCTCTCTCTTTTGCCGGTTCCCGCTTGCTGTTTGCAGCTGCCATGAACTGCGGCCCCGCCATGCCACCCTGCCTTGGAGCTAACTGAGTATGGACGGAAACCTCCAAGAACTGTAAGAAATAAACCTTCCCTTCCCTAACTTTGGGCATCAGCTATTTTGTCTCAGGGATGAGTAAAAAGTAACTAAGACAATGCCACTGTGCATTGATCAGTCCGTCCCACTGCAAAATTCCCAAGTTGTTATTTGTGCAGAAATAAAATAGAAAAATAAGTCATTTGCACCAGAAGCTGCACAAAACACACCACCAATGAACCCTTGCTGAGAAACAGATTTCCACCAAATGGAGTACTAAGCAACAAATTCAAGACAGGGAAAATACAAAGAAAAAACAGGACAAAATGAAACCAGTCAAAGTGCAAGTTATAAATATTTGTGATTAAAAGTGTATAAGTATAAAACATTTTATAACAAAATCCAATTTGGTATTCATCATTAGAAGATTTATTTAGAGTTAATAATAGGTTAAAGCTTTTAATGACACAGTCCTATGTAGCAATTTGAGTCTAAGAGTCAAGATGGCGGCCATGCCAGGAGAATACTGCCAGAGGAGGTAGAGGACAGGGTAAATCAGTATGTTGATCTCCTTTTCACACAATGGTGGATAAAGTGGATATTGTTTCATTCCTTGCTATTACCATTTAGGAAAAATAGATACAATTTCATGCACGTAAATAAACAATCACAAAGACAATTGGATGTGAACACCCCACGGGCTAGATAAGAAATGTGAGCCCAAACCAGCCAGGTCTGAAGAGATGAAAGCTAGCCCAAGCCATGCTTTGGAGCCCAGGCTCTACAGAGTTGTCCACCCACTTTCACGACTGCTCAGACCCCCACACAGAGAACCCGCACCAGGAGCACCTCCGATGTGACAAACTGCATGTGCAGCATACCAAGGCAACAGTGCCCTTCTCCTGTCCCCAAGGCACCTGCGTACTGCTAAGATGCTCCCCCAGTCCAGTAGTTAACAGTTTCCATCCAGTCAGATTAATCTTCAGTGTGCTCTAAAATGACCTCCAGCTAGGTATTCCGGCTATTCAGAAAGGTACTTTCTGAATAGGAAGAAAATACTGAACTATATCAAGCAATTAAAAAACTCCTTTGCTAAAATCTCAGCAGTGCAAAATCGAGGAGACAAGAAAATTGAACCCAGTGGCTGAAAACCAGTTATAGAATGCTGAACAGTGAACCAATCTATTTTTGGACAAAAAGCTTTTAACCTCTCCAAGGACTAAGAACCCTAACCTGTGGTAGAGATGTCATGGAACTCCAGCATACCAAAACTTTCGTGCTGAAAAATCTGCTTAAAGGGTGATGCTTTACTGTCAGGGGCAAGAAATACTGGTGGACTCACATCCGTGGGGACAAATAGATCTCTAGACAACCTTTGGTTATGGTGGCTGCCCTGCTATCACTGGTGGTTGGTGCCTTGACAGTCCTCCTTGTTGGGTTTAAGATTTAAAGAGAAGGACACCTTGTTCAGGATAAATCCAAATGTTTTACGAAATCAGCCCTCCATGTTTTTCTTTTTTTGTTTGTTTGGCTGGTTTTTCTTTTTCTTTTCCTTTGTATTCTGATGTGTGGTATTCCGTCTTGTCCACCTCCGTGGCTAACATTAGATGACTCCTTGTCAGCTAGGTGTACATGAGGACCCAAGGCGATGACCTGAGGAGAGGCACCAGCTTGCAATGAGAAGTGACAGGTTTTAGTGGACTCAAAGATGTGGGTTATTCTGCTTGGAATGAACCACAAGCTGGATGGCTGTATGACTAAAGCAACCCAGTGAGAGACCCACAAAGGAGATCATAGAGAATAGAAGAAATCGGCACTAATCTGTGGAAGTTGATTAAAGCAGTGAGAATCTCAGGGTTTCACGTAGATTGCAGTGCAATAAAACCCAAGTTGCAATTTACCACTGTAGGGAAAAGCCAAGGTCATCCACAGGCAGCTGCACTGGGGGCAGCAAAGGAAGGGGGAATGAGAGAGGACTTCTGGGACAGGGGTCACTCAGACCTCTGGTACAGGTTCAAAAGCAGGTGAGGAATTTCTAGAGACAAAGGTAGCTCTGTCCGGGGACCACTAAGCCACCACTTTCCAGACTCACAATGCTTGCCTGTGACTTAGTGCCTCCAACCCCAGAACGCACCATGGTGTCTGCGTTGGAGAGGTGCTCCACATCTGTTTAGAAAGAAATCCAGGGATCTGGGGTATGGACGGTGCTGCCCGGGCAGAGAAGAATCCGAGGGCTCCTGTCGAGCAAGAAGCAGGTTACCATCTCACCACCTTATACAGCACCAGCAGAATAGCACAGTATAAGACAGGTTCATCCTGTGCCTCTCAGAACTTTCCTGAACCACAGAAAGGTACCTGTGTTGGCCAGCTGTCCAGCACTCTCTTGGTTACCTCCTCACCATGGCAGTAAAACACGTGACACCCGCAAGTTAAAGAAGGAAAGGTTTTGGCTCATACTTCAGACAGGTTTCAGTTCCTGGTTGGCTGGCTCCATGGTAGGGCAGCATAACACAGGGGCGTTGCCGAGGAGGAACAGTCCATGGCAGGCAGGCAGGAGGCAGCAAGCAGGCAGCCTCCCTTTCCCTTTTTATTCCATTCGGGCTACAAGACTGTTGCTTGTTGGGATTAGAGTTAGGGTTAGGGTTAGGGTTAGGGATGAACAGACGGAGAGGCAAACAAGGAAGCTGGGGAGCAGGCAGTGGGGTGAGCTGGAGGGTGCTGCTTGTGGAGATCCTGACACTCTGGCAGAACTGCTCAGACTGAGCCTTAGCTCAAAGGGGAAATAAAGACAGCCTCAGGACTGCACTGTGGGGGTGTATCCTCTCCTGTTTCAGCAGGATCCTTTGCATTTCAGGAAAGTGTCAGCCTGCTAATAGTCATCCCTTAGAGTCCCCAGTGGGTTTGTTTCAGGAAATCCTTACAGATACCAAAATCTAAGAATATTCCAATCCCTAGATAAAGTGCCTGCTTTTGGCATAGAACCTTCACATGTCCCTACTGAAAGTCCCTCCTAGACAACTTACACAATACCTCACACAATGTAAGGTCCATTTGCATGATTGTTATGCTGCACTGCTTAAGGAGTAAAGAAAAAGTCTGCACATGTCAGGACAGACACTCTTTTCACCCAAGAATTTTCAATCTGCAATTGGTTGACTCTGTAGATGCAAAACCCATGAATACAGAGGTCTTCTTATCAGTGAACAAAGGATGTTTCCAAATTTATAAACTATGTCATTTTAAGAGTATAATTTGATAATTTTTAGGGTAGAGTTCTTCCATATTTTTTCACATTTGTGTTCTGTTAAATGGTATTTTACATTCAATTTTTGAGTTAGTAGCCCGTATTCAGAAATATAGCAATATCCTGCAAACTTGATAGGCTCACTTCTTACAACTACTTGCCTTTTTCCAGATTTCACAATGGTTCAAACCCATTGTCTTAGTCAGCTTCCTGTCACTGTAAAACACACCTGAGACAGCACTCTAATTTGAGTCTGCAACGTCCTACAAGCCTGGGTGTTGAAGTAAGTTTAGTCCTAGGTCACATCACTACTGGGAGGTGGTTGAAACTACTGGGAGGAAATAAGGTCACGGGTATGTGCAGGGGGAAGAAGTCGG
>PVJX010044855.1:0-12997 GCA_004027295.1 Dolichotis patagonum | reverse complement strand
ACGTATTCTTATTTAATTATATGTATGAGATATAGTATATATTCATGAACCATTAATAATTTTGGAGTGTGGAAATGGTTATTGGTTAGGCCAGAAGATCTAATGAGAATGTTTCATCAAAATTTCAAAGATGCTGGGCTTTTGTTATTTTGGTTATTTTTTTTACACTCTTAGAACAATGAATCCTCGCAGAATAATAAAATGGCCCTAGTGTGCTTTGCAAACTCAAATGGTTGGAGGGGAGTGATTTTCTCAGCCCTTATTGTACTACATGTAATAAATTTAAGAGAGTCAGCCCTTAGCTCAAAAGCAGGAACAGGTTGGCAGCAGGCATGGTGAGCAAAGGTGTTACAACTGAATGAGCCAATGATAGTCCAGGTTCCAGTGTACAACCAGAAAACAACAACAAATTTTTCATCCAGAAGTAAGTAATAAATAGCTTTGTTAATTGAAGAACATGGGAAAAATAGAAAGACCAGCTGGAAAAGGGAAGAGGGGGGAAAAGAGGCCTAATAACTCAGACTATTGGCACATTTTTGCTTTTTATATTTTAAACTAAGTTTATTGGTTCAATTTGGACATACATGAAGATAATACTTATCATAGGAAATTTGTACCTGTATATTACATATTTTTGCAGATATTCCAGATTGCAAGATATTTTTGTACAATCCCCCACCCTCCCTATTCAAAATACTATTTCCATTTTATCCTTTTCATGATTGTTGTTTTTCATTTTCCCTTCTTTTATTTCCCCTTCCCCTCCATCTAGTTCCTCTTATGAAAAATTTATTCCAGTTTTACAATATCTATTGCACATTTTGGTAATTATTTACTCTTTTTGTTCTCACACTAAACAGATAATGCAGTATTTGCACATATGAGTCTAATTTATTTCACTTAAGGATGTGATTTAAGGTGTATCTGTTTGAAATAAATCAAAGATCTAAATGTTAAAACAGAATCCTTAAATCTACTTGAAGTGAGAATGGGAAGACATAGGAGAAGACATAGGTATAGGCAAAGATTTCATGAGCAAAACACTGATTGCATGGAAAATGCAAAGAGTCAATACTTGGAATATCATTCCATTAGAAAGCATTTTTATAGCAAAAGAAATCACCAACAGAGTGCAAAGGCAATCCACACAGTGTGAAAAAATGTTACTCAGTTGTCCCTCAGACAAAGCACATATAGCAAGAAAATATAAAGATTTGAAAAAAATCAGAGCCCCCAAATTTAAAGACCCAATCCAAAAATGAGCATCTGAGATGAATACACACTTCTCAGAGGAAGAAATACAAATGGCAAGTGAATATATGAAAAATATACAACATTACTGGAAATTTAACAGATACAAATTAAAACAAGGCTGAGATTCTATCTCACTACACAAAGAATGGCTATCACCAAGACATCAACCATTAACAAATTCTAGATGGGCAGCAGAATAAAGTAACACTTTCCAATGTTCTTGGGAGTGTAACCTCATGCAACCTCCGTGGAAATCTGTGTGGTGATTCCTTAAAAAACTAGGACTAGCAATCCTATTTGTCCCAGCTCTTTCCCTCCTGAGTATTTTCTCAAAAGAATTAAAGACATCATACCACAGCAAGAATACCACAGTGATGTATGCACACTGATGTTTATAGCAGCACAGGTTGTAATAGACAAATCTTGGAAATTATCCGGTTGTTTACCAACCAAGAAATGGTTAATAGTTTTTTTCCTATAAATAGAATACTACTAATCCATAAATTTGGATAAATTTGAGGCATTTCTACCTTTTAGCATTTAAATATTAGATACCTCTGGCTTTAGTTCCTTTTCAATGAATCCCCTTTGACCAAGTGTTCTACTGCTTAGGGTATGTCATTATTCTGGTCTTTTGTTATTGTATACTCTCTGACCAGTTGTCTTGGCTAAATACTACCAACTAGTGTAAGAGGACTGATCAGTGTGGTCAAGATCAGCCCCACTCTCAAAAGTAGTCCTATTGAAGATTTGGCAGTTATGTAGTGCAAATTTTGCCTCTGACTAGGAAACTAACACCAAATTGAGGGCACCAGAGGAATTTTCTTCTAATAACTTTTTTCTATTTTTATTTTTATTTTTATTTTTTATTTTCAGGACAGATCATATACATTTTGACTTTTATTGTTTGTTTTGTTTTGTCTGTCTTGTATCTCTTTCCTCACTAATCTTTTGGCAATCTCATAGATTTACAGGTGCATGAACACTGTCTCTATTCTTTCTGGTTTGCCTCAAAATTCTTTTGCTTTCTCCTGCATTCTTTTTCTCCTTATTTCTTCTCTAGCTTTCCAAAGTTTGAGTGAATGTCCTGTCATTGAGCAGTGCTGCTATTATATTTCTCTTCAGCTATTACTCTTCTCTTCCCTATCACTCTTCAATTCCCCTTCCCCAGTGGATAAAATCACCCTATCAAGGGTAAACCCACTGCATACAAATTCCTGGTTTGTGCTGGAGGTTGGTATATAATTATAGATCACGTTTCTATGATTAGAAATACAAAAGTAAAAGTTATCACATATTATCAGGTACTAGCCTTGTTTAATGATTCTATAATTACTAATTGTACTACTTTAGCTAAGATGCCATACTTTTAATAAGTTTTTCACACTTGTATGAGGATGCTGATAATCTAGGATCACAATCCTTCTCAGAGCCCAGTAACAAAGTACTGGATGCTGAGCTAAATAGCAAAATAACATCTCTAATAAAGTGGGAAGATAGAATCGTGAGATAGGTACAAAAACCAACAGCCAGCTACACCTAGAAGACATCTAGAGGAACACACATTTACTAGGAGCACATATTTACTTTAATTCCAGTGATAAAGCTACACAGCATAAGAAAAATCCAAACAACACAGAAAACAAATTGAAATACAAAATAGAAAATCACAATACACAAAACAAAATGCATTCCCAGACTTTCAGTTCACCAAGGGCAAATCCAGCGGACAATAAAAAAAAGGATGTCAGAAACCATCAAACTGAATTTCCTGGAGTGACAGTAGAAAAAAATCTGTGTGTATAAACACAAGGCTATAGCAGATAACAAAAGAGAAATAATCTCAGAAGTAACTAAAAAATATGACAACCATAATGAAGAACCTGCTTATCAAATCTACCATAGACATAGAATAAAAGAAAAAAAGAGGAGTGTGGAAAAAAGGGAAACCATGAATGCCCAATATAAGAATTAAATGGACTCTAAGAAACAGATTCAAATAGACATCCAGGAAATTAAAAATTCTACTGAAAATTTGCAAAATTGTATGGAAGAAAGTGAAGATAGAATATCAAATCTGGGAAACAAGATTCTGGTTAGTGATCACAAAAACAAAGATTTCTTAAAAATAGCAAATGACCATGAAAAAACAATGCAATGACAGCAAGAAGTTGCAAAGAAGAACAACATAGGACTAATTGGAGTCAATAAAAATGCAAGAATCTGAAAAAATGGTATAAAACTAAACCAGTTCACAAAAATAATAGCAGAAAATTTCTCAATCATGGAAAAAGACTTTGACATGCAGATAAGTGAGACACACAAAGACCCAATTAGTCATTACTAAAATAAATTTAAACCATGGCATATATTAGTCAAGATTCCAGAGTTACAACATGAGACCAGAATACTAAACGTTATTAAGGAAGACTTTCTTGAGCCACCCACAAGATGTCTTTACCTTTCCCTGGTTCGCTTCAGTCCCAAAGACTCTACCACCTCCTTGCCTAAGGCATGCACTGTCGAAATCCATTCTCTCTCCTCTTTCCTTCCCTCCATCCTTCCCAGGTGCGCACCTGGGTGGTGACATCATTACCTCTTCCTGAAAGCTGTTGCTGTTGGTTCCTGAGCTGTTCTCATCTGAACATGGTTCCAATGACCTCCGACACCAGAGCTGGTGGCAGCTTTCTGTTTAGCATGGCAATGATTTTAAACAGACAAAATCAGAGTCTTGCTATGCAGTTCAGGCTGGATTTGAACTCATTGTGGATTCCAGACTGGTGGTGAACTCACAGTGCTCATCTTCCCTCAGCCTTAAAGTACTAGAATTACAGGAATGTTCCACCATGCCCAGCTTCCAGGATTTTAAAAAGTATTTTAGAGCCTTGCAGATTGGGAGGAGAACCAAGAAACCAAAATGTACTGTCTCATGAGCCAGTCAGTGCATGGGTTTGGAGACAAGAAGAGAATCTCTGCCATAAGCAGTCAGCTGTTTCAGAGAACACAGGCTGAGATGATAGCAACTGAAGAAAAAATACTTAATGCTTTTATTGCTTAATTGACTTTGCAGGCCTAAAGCTGGTAGTCTGAGTATCTATTTAGGGAATATCATATGTAACATAGCAGCTGGTAGCCTGAGTATCTATTTAGGGGATAATCATATGTAACATAGCAGAGGATTTCCTTCTGTCTTGTTTTTGAAATCCAATATTGTTGTCACTGTATTGTTTTGCTTTGCCCCATTTTATTGTTTTGTTTTATTCCCTTTAAAATAAAAATATTTTTTAAGAAAAGTTGTTAGAGAGAGTGAACAAATCACATATAAAGGAAAGCCCATCAGAATCACAGCACATATTGCAGCTCAAATCATCTAGTCAAGGAGATCTGGAGCAAACTATTTACAGATGTGAAATAATACAACCTCCAACCCGGATTAATGTACCCTGTAAAACTATCTTTCAACATCATTGAAGAAATAAAATACTCCCATGATAAAGAGCTAAAGAAATTATGACAAACAAACTAGCTCTACAAAATGTTCTGAAGGATATTTTAGAAAGATACATAGAAGACCAAAATCCTAAGAATACCAATAGAAAGAAGCCCCAGGAAATACAAGAAATTAGCCAGAGAAGAAAGATAGGAAAACAACAATGGAAATAACATGACATGTACAAGCCAATAAATATCAGTTATAACCATCAGTGTACAAAATCAATTCACCAATCAAAAGAAACAGGAAGACACATTGGAGCAAGGAACAAAAAGTTGAAGGATGGAAGCTTTACATCATGAAACAAGAAGCAAGAAATAAGTAGAGGTAATTATTCTATTTGCAGATAATGTCAATTTCAAGCAATTTCAAAGAAAAATCAAATGGAACAAAAAAGATCATTACATACTTGCTAAGTAAAAACTCAAAACACAGGAGATAACAGTCAGAAACCTATATGCACCAAATACTGGCACACAAAATTATATAAAACAAATATTATGAGTGTTATGGTTTGTGTCTAGATGCACCCCCCAAAGCCTCATATGATCATGAAGGCAGACTTCTAGTAATTGTGACTGAATCACGGTCCAATGCTGGGATTATAGTTGTGAGAAGTACACGTGAATGGGTGTGGCCTACATGCAACATGAGGAGCAGTGTCTTCTTGTGCATTCTCCCATTTTGGCAGTTGCTGTATTTGTTGTCTTCTGGCCACCATGGCATATGCCACTATGTATTTGAGCCAGATGATTATGGACTGAAACCTCCACAAACTGAGCTAAATAGTTCTTTCCTTCATTTTGGGGATCAGAAATTTTTACTCATCAATGAGAGAAAATTGCCTAACACAATCAGATGTGAAAAGTCATATATGCACTGAAATAATTTTAATGGGTGAATTTAATACTCCACTGTCACAATGACAGATTGACTAGACAAAAATTAACAAAATAGTATTAGAAGTGAACCAAACCTGTAAAAAATGAAATTGGCAGGTGTATACAGATTGTTCCACCCCACAACATCAGATACACATATTTCTCAGATGTGCACAGGACATTCTCTAAAATAAACCACATACTGATACATAGAATAAGCTTACATAAATGCAAATGAACTGAAAATATCTCATATAGGTTATCAGATCATAGTGCAGGGAACTTGGAAGTCAATTGAAAAAGAAACCACAAAAAATCACATAAATATATGGAAAGAAAATAAAACACTACTGAACAATAATGAGTCACAGATGAAATTAAAGAAATTAAACTGAACTGTATCTTCAGTTAAAAGATAATGATGATACAACATATTAGAACATATATGCTACAATGGAAATAATCCTATGAGGGAAATTTGTAGTGATCAACTCTAACCAGGAAAACAGAGACAACTGAAATAAACAACCTAATATTGAACCTCAAATTTCTATAAAATGAAGAACAAGTCAAGCTCAAACATCATAAGAGGGAGGAAATTATTAAGATCAGAGAAGAAATTATTGCAATGGAGACTAAGAAAACATTACAACGAACAAATGAAGAGTTGGTTCTTTCACAGATTTAATTACATTGATAAACTCTTACTCAAACTTATCAAAAAAAGAAAAGACAAGTTCATGCAATTCAGAATGAAAAGGTGGATTTCAAAACAAATCCTACACAAATCCAGCAGATAATGAATACCTCCTTCAAGAACCTTTATTTTAATAAGACAGAAAACAGAAGACACAAGTTTCCAGATACACATGAATCAGCAAAGTTGAATCAAGAACATACAAATATTAAAAATAATTCAATATCAGTCAATGAAATTGAAGTTGTAATTAGAAACACACACACACACACACACACACAATCCAAGGTATGATGGACTAACTGCTGAATTCTACAAGAAATTTAGAGAAGGTTAAAAGCTATTACTACTCAAATTCTTTAATGAAATTAAAAGAGATGCAATGTTCTGAGTCTTTCCAGGATGCAAGTGTTGCCCAGAAAACAAAATCATAGAATTGTCCAGTCAGAAAAGAGAACTAAAGACCAATTTCGTTAATGAAAATAGTTGCAAATATCCTCAATAGGATATTGGCAAACTGAATGTAGAATCATTAAGAAGATTGTACACCATTACCAAGTAAGGTTCATCCTATTGATGCAGGCATGGTTCAATACAGGCAAATCAATAAATGTAATACACCACATCAACAGAGTTCAAGACAGAATTTACATGATTATCTCAATAGACACAAAAAATCATTTTACAAAGTCCAAAACATATTACTGTTAAAAACTACAGAACACTGACACAGATGGTCTTTATCTCAATCTGATAAAAGTCATCTATGACAAAGCAAAGGCCAACATCATAAAAAATTCTCACTTTATATCAGTAGAACACAAGGATGTCCACCTTCATCACTCCTATCAAATGTAGTTCTTGAAATTTCAGGCACCACTATGGTGGGCTCCATTATCCTTTGAGGCACTATGGTAAACAGTGAGAGATAAAGGGATAGGGAAAAATGGAAGCAGGGAGATCTGGGATGAGGAGATGTTCATGGGGAATATAAAACCATGAGACAGCCAGAGCATCAGTAATTATAGATTGAGGAAAATGGTGAGGTTTATCAGATGACTCAGAGAATAGTTGTGATTTTAAATTAATGAGGATATTGACCTGGGAGTCTTTAGTTTTAGTAATCCTGGTCTTACTTTTAGTTTTAGTAGGTGTGAGATGATTTCTCACTCCTAATGAGATAATGGGAAATCTCAAAAGAATGATACCAATAATCCCAAGCCTCTGTTCATCCCTTTAGGAAGTATATAAAACTAGGCATTGTGAATCTGTGGTACCCAATATAGAAACACTAACCAGAGCAATTAGACAAGAAAAATAAAAAGAATAAAAATAGGAAAGGAAAAAGTCAAATTATCATTATTTGCAGATGACATGATTCATTACATAGAAGACCACAAAACACAAGATATCTAGATTGAGTAACCAAAGTCAGTAGAGTAACTGGATATAAGGTCAACATTCAAAAAAATTCATATCACACCAGTACACGATTAACAAACTCACTGAGAGAGAAATTATTAAATTTACAGTGTCAAAAATGAAATACCTAGGAATCAGTCTTACAAGGAGTTAAAAGGTCATTACAATGAAAAATACACTACTCTGAAAAAAAATAGATAAAAAAGATATAAGAAAATGGAAAAATATCACTTTTCTTTTTTAAAAAATTTTATTTAAAGAGAAAGAACCAAAAGAGAAAAAAAGGATAGAAATAATAAAGAATTTCAAAAAAAATTAAGAAATCACTACTTGATAAATTACATATTGTCTTTTTAGAAATAGTTGTTCATGTTACAAAATTAAGGCATACAAAATGAACAAACAGTGAGGCTGCAAATAGTTCTGTTTAACAATCCAACAAAAACTTGGTAATACGGTTATCAATCCCACACACTTAAACATACAGGCAGTTATATACTTTAGCACATTTTCTTTTCCTCCTTTTGCTTTTTAAGTATATTATCTGTTTAGTTATATCATGTTTCAGCTTGCTTAGTATCTTATTGATCTGTTTTGTTGTTATTTCCTTTTTAATCACCTTATATAATTCTGTTGTTTTGTTTTTGAATTTCTCATCATCAATGTCACATGGATCTGCTTTGATGGAATTGGGAGTTTTTGGAGGTATTTTGTTACCTTGCTTTCTCATATTCTATTGTTTTATTTTTATTTCATTTTCATTAACTTGGCGGTAGTAATATACAACAAAACAGGATGGAATAAAGCCAATTGAGACAGTATAGTGAAATTGGCACAGAATATCACAGCAAGTCACCAGGACAACAATAATAGGCACCATTGTATATCTCGTTATCTTCACAATAGTTGTTCTTCTATTAGGTACAGCAAAATCAAAAGAAATACACAACATTATAGAACACATCAAAACAGAATATTGAATAGAGCAACACTGATAATCAGGACAAAGCAAAAGGTGATAAAATATCTGACTTCAGAGATAGTAGAAGGAAACTCCCCCGACTTGCTATACCACATATGATCACCTCCAAAGACATACCCAGATCCCTGGATCCCAATTGTTAGCAGGGGTTGGGGAGAATATGGTATGTTTGATTCTAAGCCCGTGTCCTGGTAGGCAGCGGGCTGGTTACTGGTTGGCTCAGCACCCTAAGTTCCAACATGATGTGAATCTCAGGAAACACTGTTGCTTCTTGTTTCCCCACCCTGGGGTGGCTGCAGCTTGCCAGACCACAGTCACCTTCCAGGGCGGCAGGCCGGTTACTGGTTGACTCAGCACCCTAAGTTCCAACATGGTGCAGATCTCAGGAAATGCTGTTGCTTCTTGTTTCCCCGCCCTGGGGTGGCCGCAGCCTGCCAGACCACAGTCACTTACCAAGGCAGCAGGCTGGTTACTGGTTCAATATCACTTTTCTTGGGTAGGAGCTACCAACATAATAAATATGGCTATACTCTGAATTGTTTTTACCAATTTAATGCATGATATTATGAATGATAATATCAATGCTATACACAGAATTATGGAACACAGTCTTAAAATTTATTGGTAATTATAAGAGATCTATAATAGCAAAATTAATTCTGAACAAAAAAAGGTAAAAAAGGAGGCATCACAATTCTTGATCTAAAATCATACTACAAAACTAGTGTGATAAAAATACAATTATTTACTGACAAAAACCTGGCCAGAGCACAAATGAAACAGAATAGAAAACTCAGAAACAACTCCAAACACACTCAACCATCTTGTCTAATACTAAGGAACCAAACACCTTCACTGCAAGAAAGATAGCCTTTTTAATAAATGTATAACAGGATTTCCACAAACTGAAGACTTAACTTAAAGCCATGTTGCTCACTATGCATTGAACTAAAATTGAAATGGATTAAATATCCATATATCCATAAATGAAAACAATAAATCTGCTGGAGGAAAGAATAGGCAGAACTTTTGAAGAAATAGGTGTAGGCAAAGATTTTATGATCAAAACAGGAATTGCAGGCAAAATATGAAGAATCAACAATCAGGTTCACAAAAGAAATAATTGACAGATTGAAAAGGCAATTCACATAGTGGGAAAAAGTTTTGTCAGTTATCACTCAGAGAAAAGAATAATAGCTAAAGTAAAGGATTCAGGTAAATCATATCTACCAAATTTAAAAACCCAACCCAAAAATGTTCATTTGAAAGAAATAGACCCTTCTAAGATGAAGAAGTAGAAATGACAAATGAATAAATGAAACAAATTTTCACTGTCACTGGTCATTTGAAAGATGCAAATTGAAATAACGTTGAGTTACCATCTTACTCCAAAAGAATGACAATGATCAAGAATTAAACCAATAAAAATGCAGAGGGGTTTGGGTAATAAGAGCACTTATTCAACATGTGGGGGTGCAGGCTCATGCAAACACTGTGGAAATCAATGTGGAAAGTCCTCAAAAAACTTGGACTAGAGGTCTTATTTGACCCAACTATTCCCCTTCTTGATATCTTTCCCATAGAATTAAAAACATTACAGCATAGTGATGTATGCATGCCTGTGTTTATAGTGACAATCTGTAATAACTAAATCTTACACACATTCTAAATGTTTACCAAACAATGAACAGATAAAGCTGGAACTTTTTTTATATAACAGAGTATTACTCAGCCATAAAGAAGGATGAACTTGAGATTTAACTAGGTAAAGAATAGACTTTGAGGCCATACTCTTAAGTGAAATAAATCAGACACATATTATTTCTCTGTATGAGAAATTGAAAGCACAAATAAGAACCAAAATGTATACTAGATATTATGAAATAAGAAATAATTTCTCAAATGGCAAGGAAAATGAGGGAGATGGGGGATTGAGAAAGGAAATGAAATGAAAAAATAATGAGAGAGGAAGACAAAATGGAAACAAAGCATTTTGTAAATAAGGAGGGGACAGGGACCTCAAGGGCAGATAGAGCAATGGGGGAAAAAAAAACAAGCTATATCATGGACAGGTGCAAATTCACTCTGAAGAGTGGGGTTGTAATGTATATGCAAATGTACCAATAAACTCATTTAATAAAAAAATTCAGGCACTGTGTAAATTCAATAAGCAAATATAGGTTACACATTCATAAGATTACAGTGTAAACTCTAAGCCATAGCTATTATAGTGAAAACAAACATGAGTAAAACGGAAAGTAAGCCAATATCACCAACTTACCCCAGAAATATATAGCCTTAGGAATGGTTGTAGGATCTAGTGTTGAGGAGTGAACTACTGTGCTTGACTATTGCCTACTGTGGCTGGTGCATGCAGATGTGGTGATGGGAGATTTGAAAGGACAAATTTTTCTCTTCCTATATGGATAGACATTATACTTCATAACTGTTTTTTGAGTTAACAAGAAGAAATAACTAAACAAATTGAACACTGTTAAATGAAATGCCTGAGGGAGGAGAGAGGATCAGGAAAGGAAAAGGGAAATTACTAAAACCTATGAAAGTCCATGACCTCTGGGAAGCACAAACTCTCTTGGTGTGACAATTGGGCTGCCAAAGTCCAGGGCAAGTTGCCAAGTAGTTCACAGAGAAACACAAAAATTCAAGTAGGCCGGATCCATGTCTCTATTTCCACTGCTATGGGTAGCTAAACCAAACCATAATTTCCTGAAGTCTTTTCCACTATTGCACTGGGCTTACACCCATACTTGCTGTGCCATAACTCACAGATAGGATTTTCATATCATATCCATCAACCACAAAATATAAGATCAACTGATGGCCTTGGAGCTTTGTCCCCCATAAGGTCCTTTTGTTTATCAATCTAGTCCTTTTCATATGACTGATCTGTGTCTGCTCCTGGGAATCAATTATTCATCCAGAGGGTCTCCCATGGGAGTGGAGAGTTACCTTTCTTGCTGCCTAAGTATCTGGCTGCCCACTGCTGCTGAGGTCTCCAAAGGTCTCTGGGTTGCTGATGGCTCAGATGTTTGGTGAGACCTCTGGGCTGTTGTTCAATAAAGCCTCTGGGCCGGTTGTCTGGTGAGGTCCTCCAAGGTCTGGTAGCGCTCTTCTTGCATGGCTTCCCAGTTGTTACAGTTAAGTGGGCCAATATTGGTCCAGGATTTTGTTTACAACCAGGAAAGAACTACCAAGTATACATCTAGTAGTAAGTATTTGGTACCTGAAAGAGTTTTGCTCTAGAGTAAGTTAGGGCACATTATGGTAGTAATTCAACCCGATGAAAGGCCAAAGTGGGGATGTGTATCTAGATGGCTACTTCCTCCTTTCCAAAATATAACTTTCTCCTTTCTTTCCCAGTGGTTGAAAAAATTCCGATCAGCTCCTCATGCATCATCAGTGCCCACCTTAAGCACCACATACAGTCAAAGGTCATATATACCCCACACCCCATATCTGGTCAGAGGAAAAGGCCAGACCATTGCTTGTTGTGGGCTCCTCTCCACATCCTTTAAATAAAAAGGCCACTTTTACTTTTTCTTATATTCTATTTCTCTACTGCACCAGAAAACTCTAACATTTTGGTGCAATGACAGATGGCAGAGCACGTTGACTCCTAGGAGTCACTCCCAGTTTGAGCTCCCCTGCCTATGAACCACCTTTCCTTCCTCCAGGACCTGTTTCTTTCTATTCTTTTCTTCCTTTTCCATAAAATAACATAGATAAACTACTAAAAAACTACTCTAAATGTTTGATTACACTCTCTTGAAATGTTCCAAACAGAGTTTTTTAAAATAAAGGTGGGGGAATGGTTGAATGGTGGGGAGGGGAGTGTAGAAAAAGAAGAGTCAAAATATATAATGTACAGGTACACTTTCCCTCAGTTGTCAAATGGCTTCATAATCTCTAAAATGTCTATATTTAATAGCATTGTTGGATGAATTCTTGTCATGATGTTAATTTAAGGTTAGGCACAGAAATTGTGACATAAATAGTGCAACCCTATTTGGAAAAGGGTTTCAAAATAAAGCAATCATCTACTACTAGCCAAAGCTCATAGCTGATGGATAAATTCAAATGAATGCATGGGTGGATGGATAAATTGGTGAGTGAATCACATATTGAATAAATAAAATTTGGAATTTAAAAGAGTAATGGTGGCATTATGCTGTTTTGGTTGTTTTTTCATATTATTTTTACTTTAACTTTTCATCTACATATATCTCATGTATCTAGTTTGAACAATC